>CAKNYM010046361.1:65921-80993 GCA_932195095.1 Andricus curvator | reverse complement strand
TATTTTGCAACGTTTTGCTCTGTTGTGTTAAAAGATGTTTAGAACGAGCGTCATGAATTAAAATAAATGTTTGCGTTTTGCGGCAAATATAAATATGTTACTTTGAGTTGACCGGGAAAATTGAAAAACTTGACCGGGGAAAACCGGGAAATGACCGGGAATTTTTTTTGATATTATGGTTTTCACCAGATAAATGTATTACATAATTTGATGTTAATTGTTTTTTGTCTACTGGTTTAAAATCAATTTTTTGTGTGGGTGATTCTGATACCAATCTATTTAGATTATTAAATTTTCCAAATAGGAAAAGAGAACAATCCAAAATACTTAAAAACATTTCTAAAAATTGCTAAAATTCAATACATTCTTTTTACAAAAATTTAAATAAAAAGAAAGATTTCTTATAAGAAAATTGAGGTAAAACTATGTAATCCAATTTAAAGAAATCCTAAATTATTCATAAGCAAACCTTGCAGATTGGAAAGAATCATGAGTTTAGTGTCTCTATTTAAAATTGGTTTAATTAAGATTGAAAAGAATTCCATTTTATCATGAATAATTTTTGCAAAATAAGCAGGAAAAAGATTCATAATTAAAGAATAAAATTCCAAAACAACCTCACTTTTCGGCTCATTAGAGACAAGAATAACATAATGAAAAAATACGGAGAAAAGAAAAACCAACCTCTCACATTGGCCTCGAAACATGTTGGTCCCCTCGTAGTATAAAAAGGGCAGAGAAAGGAAAAAGTGAGAGGTTGGTTTTTGGTATTTTAATAAATTTTCCAAGATTTCGGGAAATATCGCCAGATTTAATAGAATTTATTCAAGAGAAGTGAGGTATTTCGTAGGGTTTCTAAGATTTGAAATTATTGTTTAGAATTCACCCTGAATTCTTTTAATACTTTGGAATTTTTTAATTCACTTGAATTCTTCTACATTTACTCAATTCTACTTAATTCAATGGATTTTTTTAATTTTTAAAAGTTTTTATTTCATTGATCCTGAGGATCAATTGACAAAATGATCAAAGGATTTGAAATATTTTGAAGTCTTTTTTCAAATTCCTTGGCATTTCCAAGATGTTTAAAAAATTTCAAAAGATTTTAAATATTTTAGGATATTTTAAAAGATTATAAAGAAATTTTTATGGATTTCAGTAATTTAATGGGATTTAAAAGGATTTAAAATATTTGAGGGTATTGTAAAGATTCCCAGGCATTTTCAATCCCTTTAAAAAGTTTCAAGGGATTTCAAAAGATATCAAAGGATTCGAAATATTTTAAGAAATTTTAAAAGATTCCCAAAACGTTTTTTATTTATTTCAATAATTTGAAGGGATTTCAAAGACTGTTAAATATTTTAGGGTATTTTAAAAGATTTCAAGGCATTTTCATGAGATTTAAACAATTTCAAGGGATCTCCAAGGGTTTTAATAATTTTAAGGGATTTCAAAAAAATTTGCATGCGGTTTTAAAGAATTTTGGAAGATATGGAAGGATTTTACAGGACCTGTGAGGTTATAGGGTATTTAAAAAGATTCCAAGGGATTTTATAAGATTTCCGAGGCTTTCAGTGATTTTATGGGGGTTTAAGAGCTCTCAAGGTGTATTTTAATAAATTTTTCAGAATTCCAGGAAGTATCATCAAATTTCATGTAATTTCACGGCATTTTATAATATTTTAATAGATTTCAAAGAATTTATTCACAAGAAGTGAGGGATTTTTTAGGATTTCAAAGATTTCAAGAGATTTTCAAATATTTTTTGCAATTCATTTGGAATTCGCCCTGAATTTTTATTAATTTAACCTTACTTCTTTTAAATCCTTTTGAATTCTTCTAAATTTTCATGAATTTCATCGAATTCTTCTCGTTTCCCTTAAATTCCTCTAAATTCACTCAAAGGTTACTGAAGTAAATTGGATTTTTTCGGTTTTAAAAAATTTGTCCAATTCATATGAAATTTTTTGAATTTGACTAGAATTGTTTTGTAGTCATTAGTCATTTTTTTAGTTAGAAATTAGTAGGGTTTCAAAGATTTGAAAAGGTTTGCAATTCCCTTGAATTTTTCTAAGCTCATTTCAAAGTTACTGATACTGATACTGTCAATGAAGATTTTTCATACCTATTTTTAAATTGTTTTCAATGAATTTGATATTTTGAATTTAACTTGAATTTAAAAGAAAATTTTAATTTAAAATAAAATAATAATGTATTCATCGAATTCTTCTCGTTTACCTTCAATTTCTCGAAATTCATTCCAATTTTACGGAAATCAATAGAATTTTTTTGATTAAAAAAATTTTTCCAATACATTTGAATTCTTTTGAATTTAACTTGAATTGTTTTGAAGTCTTATGAATTTATCTTGGATTTTTTACCTTTGAGCGCCAAAAAAGTACCCTATGAGCGTAACAAAAAGTACCCTTTGGTCCCTACATTTTATCCCATAGGGGCTGTGAGGCCTGAATTTTATTTTTTAATTATAAATCTTTTTCCTACTTATTTTGCAAAAATTATTCATATTTATATTATTTATATTATTCCAGGCTCTTTTTCCCTGTTCCGCTAATTTCACTTTTTTGAAAAATTCTTATTTTTCCCCTTATTTTAAAGAATCTTCCCCTTCTTCTCGTTTTTCGCTTAAATTCGAACTGAATCGATTGAACCCAATAAGAAAATTAAACTATTTATGATTGAAAGTTGATTCTTTTTAATTGAAAAGTTCAATATTATATTTTTGGCTCAGAATTTATCTCCTTTGGTTAAAATTTCTACTATTTGGTTGAAAATGTAATTATTTTGTTGAAAATTTAACTATTTTATGAAAAAGTCATATTTTTGATCGAAAATGAAACTTTTTTGTTGAATATTCATCTTTAGTGGTAGAAAATTTGTCTTTTTGGATTAAAAATTCATCTTTTCCTAGAAAAGTGATCTTTTTTGGCCGAAAATGCAACTGTTTTATTGAACATTCGTCTTCTTGGATAGAAAATTCATCTTTTTGGCTTGAATATTCATTTTTTGGTAGAAAAGTCATATTTTTGGTTGAAAATTCTACTATTTTGGGTTGAAAGTTCATTATTTTTGGTTAAAAGTTCATTTTCTTATTTTAAATGTCTCATAACATATTTTTGATTTAGAATTCATCTTTTTTGGTTGAAAAGTGAATTATCCTGTTGAAAATTCACAAGGTATTTTGTTAAAAATTCCACTATTTTGGCAAAATGTCATTTTTTGGTCGAAAATTAAACTCTTGTTGAATATTCGTCTTTTTGGATAGAAAATTCCTCCTTTTAGATTGAAAATTCATCTTTTGTGGTTTAAAATTAAACTATTTTTGGTTGAAACTTCATACTTTTTAATTGAAAAGTCCAATATTATATTTTTGGTTCAGAATTATTTTCTTTTGGTTGAAAAGTGAATTATTTTGTTGAAAATTCGTTTTTTTATAGAACATTTGTCCTTTTGTATTGTTAATTTCTTTTTATTTGAAATCTCTACTGTTATATTTCGGGTCCATAATTTATCTCTTTTGGTTGAAAATTCTACTGTTTGGATGAAAATTTAATTAATTTGTTGAAAATTCTACTATTCTGTCAAAAATTCTACTATTTTGTCAAAAATTCCTCTTTTTTGGTCGAAAATTAAATTTTGTTGTTGAATATTCGTCTTTTTGGTTTGAAAATTCATTTTTTGGTAGAAATGTATTTTTTTTTGGTTAAAAATTCTACTATTTTCGGTTGAAACTTCATAGTTTTTAATTGAAAAGACAAATATTATATTGTTGGTTCAGAATTTTATTCATCTCTTTTGGTTGAAAAGTGAATTATTTTGTTGAACATTCATCTTCATGGATAGAAAATACGTCTTTTTGGTTTGGAAATTCATTTTTTGGTAGAAAAGTAATCTTTGTTGGTTGAAAATTAAACTATTTTTGGTTGAAACTTCATACTTTTTAATTGAAAAGTCCAATATTACATTTTTGGTTCAGAATTCTTCTCTTTTCGTTGAAAAGTGAATTATTTTGTTGAAAATTCGTTTTTTTATAGAACATTTGTCCTTTTGTATTGTTAATTTCTTTTTATTTGAAATCTCTACTGTTATATTTCGGGTCCATAATTTATCTGTTTTGGTTGAAAATTCTACTGTTTTGATGAAAATTTCATTAATTTGTTGAAAATTCAACTATTTTGTCAAAAATTCCTCTTTTTTGGTCGAAAATTAAATTTTTTGGTTGAATATTCGTCTTTTTGGTTTGAAAATTCATTTTTTGGTAGAAAAGTCATCTTTTTTGGTTAAAACTTCAACTATTTTTGGTTGAAACTTCATACTTTTTAATTGAAAAGTCCTATGTTATATTTTTGTTTCAGAATTCATCTTTTTTGGTTGAAAATTGAATTATTTTGTTGAAAATTCTTTTTTTTTATAGAATATTTGTCCTTTTGTATTGAAAATTCATAAAAGAATCATCTTATTTGTTTGACAATTAATTTCTTTTTATTTACAATCTCTACTGTTATATTTTGGGTCCATAATTTATCTGGTTTGGTTGAAAATTCTACTGTTTGGTTATAAATTTAATTAATTTGCTGAAAATTCTACTATTTTGTCCAAAATTCCTCTTTTTTGGTCGAAAACACGAAGTAGTATAAGGAGATCCAACTCTATGGGCTATTTCGGAAAATTGTACCCCCATTTTTCCGTGCCCACATCCTATAGCACTTCAGATAACGTATTCTAGCGCCTCTTGCGGAAAACCGTTATAACATAGGTTTTGCTGTTGGTTTTCAGCAGTTCCAAATTTACTCACGAGAGGCGCTACAATACTTAATCTG
The DNA here is from genome assembly GCA_932195095.1 of Andricus curvator. Lineage (NCBI taxonomy): Eukaryota > Metazoa > Arthropoda > Insecta > Hymenoptera > Cynipidae > Andricus > Andricus curvator. Next base: position 76,155 of record CAKNYM010046361.1, on the reverse strand, counting down.
GTATGCTGTGGGTATGCTATAGGAAGTGGGCACGGAAAAATGGGGGGTATCCTTATATTAGAGTTGGATCTCCTTATACTACTTCGTGGTCGAAAATTAACTTTTGTTGTTGAACATTCGTCTTTTTGGATTAAAAATTCATTTTTTGTTAGAAAATAAATCACCTTCGGCTAAAAGTGATTTTTTCTTAATAATTTAAAAGTCTACTATCGTATTTTACGATCAGAATTCATATCTTTTGGTTAAAAGATCTACTACTTGGTGGACAATCTCATTCTTTTGTAGAAAATTCAACTATTTTGTGGAAAAGTCGTCTTTTTTTGGCTGAAAATTGAACTATTTTGTTGCAAATTCATCTTTTGGTAGAAAAGTAATCTTTTTTGGTTGAAAATTCAACTATTTTTGGTTGAAAGTTCATTCATTTTAATTGAAAAGTCTAACGTTATATTTTTGGTTCAGAATCCATCACTTTGGGTTAAAAGTTCTACTATTTGGTTCTAAATTTTATTATTTTTTTGAAAATTCAACTATTTTGTTAAAAAGTCATCTTTTTTGGTTGAAAATGCCACTGCTTTCTCAAACATACATCTTTTTAGATAGATAAAAGTTACTTTTTCCTAATAATTGAAAAGTCTGCTATTATTTTTTTGGTTTAGAATTCATCTTTTTTGGTTAAAAATTGTATTGTGTTGTTGGAAATTCAACTATTTTTTAAAAAGTCTTATTTTTGGCATTAAAATTCCACAATTTCGTTGACGTTTTTTATCATTATTGACTGAAAAATCTTTCTTAGTTGCATATCTGTCTTTCTGGTTTGAAAATTTCTCATCTTTTGTTAAAAAATCACAGGGTTTGGTTGAAAATTAATCTGTTTTGGCTGAGGATTCAACCATTTTGTTGATAACTTGTTTTTTGTTTCTTGGAGGCTACTGTTTTTTATTTAAAAAGGGAAAATTTTTTGGTTGAAGTATTAATTAATCTGTATTGGTTGAGATTTCAACTGCCTGGTTGATAGTTGAACTACTTGGTTGAAAGTTGAACTACTTTGTTAAAAATTCATTTTTTTTAGGGTTAAAATTCATTTTTGTTTTGTTGAAAATTAATTTTTTAGCTGAAAATTTAACTATTCCATTTTTGGTAGAAAATTCATTTTTTTATATGAAAATTCAAAACTATTTGGTTGAAAATTCCTTTTTTTGTTGTTGAAAATTAATTTTTAAACTGAAAATTTAACTATTTCATTTTTGGTTGAAAACTGATCTTTTTTAGTTGGAAATTCAATTATTTGGCTGAAAATCCATGTATTTGTTGAGAATTCGTATTTTTGGTAGAAAATTCATCTAATGGGTTGAAAATTAACTTTTCTTGTTGAAAATTCATATATTTTACTTGAAAGTTCAACAGTTTTGTAGAAAATTCGTCTTGCTGGCTTGAAATTTTAACGATTTAGTTGAATTTTTTTCTTTCTTGTCTGAAAAATCTTTTTTGGTGAAAAAGTCAACTCATTTGTTAAAACAGGGTGTCTACCCTACCTGGAAAACCTGGAAAACCTGGAATCGTCAGGGAATTTTTATATACCTGGAAAAACCTGGAAATGTCAGGGATTTTTTTTTAAAGTCAGGGAATTTTTTCGAGAGGATGCTTAATTTTTTTTATTGCAATATTAAATTGAATAACAATGATTCTTTATTTGTAAAAGTAGCTTTATATTACTGTATTGAACTATTTTATTGAAAAATCTTTTTTTTTTTGTTTGAAATCAATTTTTTAAACTGAAAATTTAACTATTCTGTTTTTGGTTGAAAATTGGTCGGTTTTAGTTGAAAATTTGTGCAGTTTGTTGAAAATTCGTTCTTTTCTGGTTGAAATATCAACTACTACATTTTTCGTTCCGAATTCATCTTTTCTGAATGAAGATTTAATTACTTAGTTGAGAGTTACTCTTTTGTTAACAATTAATTTGTTATTGTTAAAGATTCATTTTAAATGAAAGTTCATCTCCTTGGTTGAAAAACAAGCTATTTTGTTAAAAATTCGTTTCTTTCTTTGGCTGAAAATTATTTTTGTTTCTGAAAATTTAACTATTCTTGCTGCAACTTTAACTATTTTGTTGAAAATTTGTTTTTTTTGGTTGAAAATTATTTTTTTACTGAAAATGTAACTATTCAATATTTGGTTGGAAAATTATCTTTTTTAGTTGAAAATGTTGACTTTTCTGGTAGAAATTAATCTTCTGGATTGACAATTAATCTTTTTGTTTGAAATTTAATGATTCTAGTTAAAGACTCATAATTTTAGTTGAAAATTCATGTTTTTAGTTTCAAATTCAACTATTCCAGTTGAAAAATTATCACTTTGTTTGAAAATGTAACATTTTTTTTTTAAATTAGTTTTTTCGTTGTTGCAAATTAGTTTTTTTTTTCTTCCGTGAAATGGAACTATTCCAGTTGAAAATTACATCCTTTCAGTTGAAAATTCATTTCTTTGGTTAAACGTTAATTTTTAACTGAAAATTTAAATATTCAATTCTTGGTTGAAAATTTATCTTTTTAATTGAAAGTTCATGTATTTTCTTGAAAATTCGTCTTCTTTAGTAAAAATTAATCTTCTTGGTTGAAAAATCATCTTTTTGGTCGAAAAATTAACTATTTCAGTTAAGGATTGATCATTTCAGTTGAAAATTCATTTATTTTGTTGAAAAATCATCTTTGTGGTAGAAAATTCATCTTCTTGGTTGAAAATTCAAGTATTCCAGCTAAATATTCATAATTTTGGTTGAAAATTCAATTTTTTTGCTTGAAAATAAAACTAATTGGTTGAAAGTTAAATTAAATTTGTTTTTAAAATAAATCTGTTTTTTTTTGTGGAAAATTAATTTGTTTGACTGAAAATTTAACTGTTCCATTTTTGGTTGAAAACTTATCTTTTTTATTTCAAAATTCAGGTATTTGTTTGAAAATTGATCTTTTTTAGTTGAGAATTCAACTGTCTAATTGAGAATTAATGCATTTATTTTTTAAAACGTCTTTTTGGTAGAAAATTAATCGTTTTCGTTGAAAATTCAACTATTTGGTTAAAAAATCCTTTATCTTTTTGAAAATCCAAATTTTTACTTGAAAAGTTAGGAATTTTAATCGGTTTAAATTGAAAATTGAATTTCATATAGTGCCCACATTAATTTTACCAAAATATGCACTGAATTCTAAGTTTAAGTAGATAAAATAAAAATTTGTTTGAATTATTATTCAAGTTCGTGGACTTTAAGAGACAAATTCGAAAAATGATTAATTATTTTTTTAGTATTACTTAATTAATTTATCGTGCTAAAATATTTAAGAATATCTTGTAATATTAATTGAATTCCTAGAAACTGAAAACAAACATTATTTATAATAAACTCGCGAAACTGTACACATATTCCGAGTCGATTGTTTTAAAATATACGAAATATATAAATGGCTCCATGCTATGAAAAATTATACCTGAAAAAAACTTGAGATACCTGGAAAAAACCTGGAATTGTCAGGGAATTTTTATCCAGGATTTGAGTAGACACCCTGTAAAAACTCGTTTTTTGGTTTGACAGTTCATCTTTTTTTGTTGTTAAAAATGCAATATATTTCGACTTGAATTCTTAGGAATATGGTATCTAAATTAAGTTTATTTTAAAGAATTTATCACACTATTATTCTCCTATTTTCATGAAAAATTACCCTATTTTATTTATTTATAGCATTTTGGGCTGTAAAGTCTGCATAGGTTTGAAATATTTCCTAATATTTTTCATTCTTTCAGATACACGTCGTAGATGAAGAAAGGCAATATGCTTCCTGGACAGACGATGTTGAATTAGCAGAAAAAAGTCCAGGTCTAGTTGGATCAAAATCAGGAATTATAGCCGCCAAGAAAGCACTGAATGATCTCCACAATAGTCTCGGCCGAGAAAAATTCTCTCAGGTCTTTGTTGATCAAATGGACGCGGACGTGGTTGCAGTAACAAGACATTCGCCATCTACTCATGAAAGTGTAGTTCTAGTCGCATTCACTGCTTTTAAGCATCCCGATCCCAATGCTAGTGATCTTCGACGTCATGTCAGACCTTTACGAGTCGAAGGAGTTGTAGAAGAAATTATTTTAGAGGCTTCCTTCTCTCACAAAGACGCGAAGTGAGTACGAAAGAATATTCTCGAATTAATGCAAACTCAAAATTTAGGGGAAAATCTGGAAATCAGGGAAAAGTCAGGGAATTTTTTAGCTCAGGAAAAGTCAGAGAAAATCAGGGGTTTTTAACCAAAATTGCAAAAGTTAGAAGCGCTTTAGTAACCGTCATAAAGTCACTTTTAATCATTTTTCCCCTCAAATCCCTTTTTTAAGACAAAGTCACTATAGTAACTTTTTTGAATAAAAATATCACTTTTCTTTCAATAAATTATCACATGGGTTCACCACTATTTAATTCAGATCTATATTTCTGTATATTCTTGATTTTTTAAAAATATTTGAGGGTACTTTAAAGGATTCCTAAATTTTTTTAAAGATTTCAATAGTTTGAAGAGGTTTCAAAGGATTTAAAGATTTTAGAGTATTTTTAAAAAGCCCGAGGAATTGTTCAGAGCTTTAAAAAGTTTCAAGGGATTTCAAAAGATTTCAAAGCATTTGAAATATTTTACGGTATTCTAAAAGATTCAACGGAATTGTTAAGAGATTTAAAATTTGTCAAGGATTTTCAATAAAAATTTCCAAGGATTTGCATGATTTTAAGGGATTTAAAAAAAAATGTTCATGGGATTTAAAAAAATTTACAGTTTTAGAGGATCTAAGAGGTTTAAGACACTTCAAAAGATTCCAAGGGTTTTTATCAGATTTCTGAGGATTTAAATGATTTTGAGAGATTTCAAAAGCTCTCAAGACATTTTAATAATTTTTCAAGGATTTCATTTTATAATATTATAATCGATGTCAACGAATTTATTCACAAGAATAAAGGGATTTCGTAAGATTTCAAAGATTTTCAAAAATGTCAAGGTATTTCCAAAGATTTTAAAGAATTTGTTAAACTTTAAGATATTTTAGAAGATTCAAAATGTTCAATTGCTTTCAATGATTTGAAGTCATTTCAAAGAATTCGAAAGATTTTGGATCATTTTCAAAAACTCTTAAGGAATTTTCAAAAATTTTACAAAATTTTAAGGGGTTTCCAAATATTTTACAGTATTTGAAATATCTTAGGGTATTTTTAATAGATTTCAATAATTTGAAGTGATTCCAAAGGATTTGAAAGATTTTACACAGGGTGTCTAGTGTCCTGGAAATTATTGAAAACCTGGAAAAGTCCTTGAATTCTTTTTTACCTGGAAAAGTCCTTGAATTTTGCTCATGGTTCTGAAATTTTTTTTCTTTAAAAGAAAAAATAGTTTTTCAAACGTTTTCTCTGCTGAACGAAAAAAGATTACCTTTTTAACAAGAGGCAGTTTATTTTATCGCGGCGAAAATCACAAAGCTACAATCGAAATGATATTTGAATATTAATGGTTAGAGCAAATAAAAAATTGGTCGGGCTAAAGTTAGAGAATTTTGAAAATGAAGTTTGGGACTAGTAATTATTTTAGTTAGTAATTTATTTGCCTTGTATTTTTATATTTTTTCCAGCTGTTTCATCCTGACGATTGATATTCAGTGAAGAATTTTATTATTTGGTTGCAAATTCAACAATTTTTATTAAAAAGTCATACTTTTTGTTTGAAATATCTACTATTACATTATCGGTTGAGAATTCATATTTTTTGGTAGAAAATTCATCTTTTTGGTTAAAAATTCCTTTTTTGGTTGAAAAATAATTTTTTAAACTAAAACGTAACTATTTCATTTTTGGCTGAAAATTGATATTTTAAAAATTGAAAATTCAATTACTTGGGTAAAACTTGAACCACTTTGTTAAAAATTTTTTTGTTTTAGGGTTGATCTCTTTGATTGAAAATTTAAATATTTTGCTGAAAATTCTTTTTTTCATTTAAAATTTATTTTTTAACCTACAAATATAACTTTCCCATTTTTTGCTGAAATTTAATCTTTTTAAATCAACAATTGGTCTTTTATTGGTAGGAAACTAATCCTGTTGGTGGAAATTTTCTCTTTTTTGATTAAAACTGCAATTTTTTGGTTAAAAATTAACTTTTTTGTTGAAAATTTGTATTTTCGGGTTGAAAATGCTGTCTTTTGGCTTGAACGTTCAACAATTTCTTTGACATTTTTTCCTGTCCTGGCTGAAAAATATTTATTTGTTGAAAATTCGTCTTTTTGATTAGAAAATTCGTCTCTTTGATAGAAAATTAATAATTTTGGGTTGAGAATTCAACAGTTTTGTAGAAAATTTTTTGTCTTTTTTTAAAGGTGACCTACTTTATTAAACATTCATTCTTCGGTTGCAGAATTACAGATTCATTATTTTAGTTGAAAATTCATCTCTGGTTCAAAATTCAGCTATTTAGTTGACATTTTTTACTGAAAATTAATCATTTTTAGTCGAAAATTAAATTATTTGTTTGCAAATTGGTTTATTTTGTTGAAAAATTGTCTTTTTTGGTAGAAAATTAATTTTCTTTGTTGAAAATTCGTCGTTTTGGCTAAGAATTCATTTTTGTATGTTAAAAGTTGAACTATTTGGTTACAACCATTTTTTTTTAATTCAACTCTTTGGTTGAAAATTTAACTATTTTGTTGAAAATTCGGTTTTTGTTATTGTTGAAATACCTACTATTTAATTTTTCTTTAAGAATTCGTCTTTTTGTCGAAAGTTCCAATTTTCATGTTGAAAATTCAACTATTTTTGGTTAAAGTTTAATATTTTTTTGTTTCAAAATAAGACTATCTGGTTAGAAATTAATTTTTTTAATTTCAAGTATTTTGTTAAAAAATCATGAAAAGTCAACTGTTTTGTTGAACATTCGTCTATTTCGACAGAAAATTCGTCCTTTTGGATTTAAAATTCACCTTTTTTGTTAAGAATTGAACTGTCTTCTAAAAAATTCAATTATTTCGTTGGAAATGCAACTGATTTTAGTTGAAGTTTAATCTTTTCTGTTTCAATTCGATTATTTAGTTGAAAATTCATCTTTTTAGGTAGAAAACTCAACAATTTGGTTAAAAAATCAACTTATTTGTTGACAATTTTATTATTTTATTGAAAATAAACCTAAATTAGCTTAAAATTCGATAACTCAGTCAAATTTCAACCAATTCTAGAAAAAAATCTCATTACACACGGTGCTGAATCTGCTTTGATATTATAAACAGAGAAAAAAAATTGAATTTCGAAAGTTTCATTAAATTGTTTTTAAAGCTGAAGAAAAGGGAAACTTTGAATATTTTCTATCGTAGCGTCGTGATATTTCACCTTTATAAAATGAACAATGCCCAAAAAAAAACTTGTTTGTTTTCTATAAAATGAGATTTTAGGGGCGTATGAGAAATTTCGCATATGGCACTTTTTCAGTTCCACTAGACCTACAATTTCTAATATCTTTCGTGGAAAGTATTTTTTTTTACTGTAAAGAAGAACCTGGAAAAATGTATTTTTTTGTCCTGGAAAACCTGGAAAAGTCCTGGAATTTTTGTTTGAAGAAACGCTAGACACCCTGTTTTACGGTATTTTTAGAAACTCCAAGTGATTTTCAAGAGCTTTAACACATTTCCAGGGATTTGAAATGATTTCAAATATTTTAGGGTATTTTAAATGATTCCCAGACATTTTGAGGAGCTTCAAAAAGTTTCAATGGATTTCGAAAGAGTTCGAAGGATTTGAAAAATGTTAGGATATTTAAAAAGATTCCAATACATTTTAAGAGTTTAAAATATATTCAAGGAATTTCGAAGGATTTGAATGATTTTAAGGAATTTAAACCAATTTTCATGGAGTTTTAAAGAATTTCGGAAGATATGGAACGATTTTATAGGAATCTTTCCAGTTTCTCAGAAACTATCAAGAGTTTTCATGTAATTTTACGCGATTTTATTAAATTTTAATGGGTTTTAAAGAATTTATTCGCAAGAATTTAGAGATTTCATAGTATTTTAAAGATTTTCAAATATTTTAAGATATTATCAAAGATTTTAGGATATTTAAAAATATTCCAAGGAATTTTCTATTCATTTCAATAATTTGAAGGCATTTTAAAGATATTTAAAGATTTTAGGTTTTTTTTTCAAAATTCCAAGAAATTTTCTAGAGCTTTCAAAAAATTTCAAACAGTTTTAAAGGATTTGAAATATCTTAGGGTATTTTTAATAAATTTCAATAATTTGAAGTGATTTCAAAGGATTTGAAATATTCTAGGACATTTTTTAAATTTCCAAGGAATTTTCAAGAGCTTTTAAAAGTTTCGAGGAATTTCAAAAAAATTTTAAGGACTTTAAATATCTTAAGGTTTTTTTTTAATTCTAAGGAATTCTCAAGAGTTTTACAAATTGAAAGGAATCTCAAAAGATTCCAAGGAATTTTCAAGACCTTTAAAAATTTCAAAGGATTTGAAAAGATTCTAAAGCATTTTAAAGATTTTAGGGTATTTTTAAAACTTCCAAGAAATTTTGAATAGTTTTAAAAAATTGCAAGGGATCTAAACATATTTTTAAAAAAATTTCAATATTTTAGGGTTCTTTTAAAAGATTTCAAGGCTTTTTGAAGTGAGTTAACAAATTTCAAGGTATTTTTAAAGATTCTAATCATTTTTAGGAAAATAAACAATTTTCCATGCCGTTGTAAAGAATTTCGTTAGATATGGAACGATTCTACAAGACCTATATATTCTTAAGATAATATAAAAGATTAAATTAATTTTAATAAATTTTAATTTTTTAATACTTAATACTTAATAAATTTACAGGATTTCAGGAAATATCTGATTTCACAGAATTTCACAGGATTTTATAATATTTGAAAGGATTTCAAAAAGTTTATTCACAAGAAGTTAGGGATTTCTTAGGGTTTCAGAGATTTGGAGAGATTTTTCAAATATTTTTTGCAACTCATTTGAATTAATTTGGAAAACACGTTTAATTCTGAATAATTGATCCTGAATGGTTTTGAATTCATTGGAATACTCTTTAATTTTTTTAGCTTACTACAATTCTACTGAATTCTGCTCAACTTAAAGGATTTTTATGAAGTTTCAAAAGTTTTTATTTAATTCATCCTGACGTCTTTTAAACTCACCTCGAATTTTTAGGCATTTCATCAAATTCATTTGAATTCCCTTGAATTTTTGTGAACTCATTTCAAACTTACTAAATTCAATGCATTTTTTCATATTCTTTAATTGTTTTCAATTCGCTTGCATTTTCTTAATTCACCTTGAATTTTCCCGAATTTGATCGAATTTTTCTCATTTCACTTAAATTCATCTAAACTCACTCAAATTTTACTGAAATCAATGACATTTTTGTACTATTTGAATTTTTTCCAATTGATTAGAATTCTTTTGAATTTAACTTGAATTCTTTTGAAGTCTTATGAATTTATCCTGAATTAGTTAAAATTCACCTGGAATCCTTATAAATTTTATCGAATTCTTTTGAATTCTTCAAAATTCGAAAGATTATTAGTCACTTTATTAATGCACATTAGTCACTTTTTGGGTTAAATATTAGTCACTGTTGGTCACTTTTTCATTTTTTTTTTGAGTAAATTAGGCTGTGGCAGCCCTGAGAATAATAAATTCAAAATTTATAAATTTTTTGTGTTATTCCATTTATAAAAGATTCTATATTAAAAATGTTACAAGATTAGAATTTCAGTCTTTAAATATAAATGGTCAGGGAAAATGAGAAATTAGTCAGGGAAAAGACAGCGAATTTCAAAAACGAAGTTTTGCGATCACACTTCGAATTATGTGTGATCTAATCCTTCAAAAATAATTTTTTTTTTTTTCAGGAACGGAAATTCACCTTTCCGCTATCCTGAAAAGTACGTCAAGGACGAGAAGATCATAAACGGAATCTCTGAGTACTTAGTAAACGTAAAAGAACACGTTCAAATTTGTGATTCCTCAATTTTGGAAAAAGTCGACTCCGGCGATCCCAAAATTACACAACTTAACTTTGTCAACTTCCAACCGGGTTCCGTAGTAGCGATTCGGTAAGTTGTTTTAAATTCTAATTACATTTATTTTTTAGTGGTGTAGTCCTAAAAGAAAAAAGTGGCCTGGTGGTACTTTCAATGAACTACGTTACCAGTTGGGGG
>CAKNYM010046361.1:46085-65521 GCA_932195095.1 Andricus curvator | reverse complement strand
TATTTTGCAACGTTTTGCTCTGTTGTGTTAAAAGATGTTTAGAACGAACGTCATGAATTAAAATAAATGTTTGCGTTTTGCGGCAAATATAAATATGTTACTTTGAGCTGACCGGGAAAATTGAAAAACTTGACCCGGGAAAACCGGGAAATGACCGAGAATTTGAAATCGTCCACCGAATCGCCACCCTGATTCCGAACTTAAATAACATTCAGAACATTCGTCTTGTTTGGTTAAAAATTCTATTATTTGGTTGACAATTTAATTATTTTGTTGAAAATGCAACTATATTGTCAAAAAGTAATCCATTTTATCAAAAATTCAACTACTTTGTTAACAAAAAGTTCAACTTTTTGTTCAAAAATGAAATTGTTTGGTTGAATTATCAACTGTTACATGCTTCGTTGATAATTCATCTTTATTGGTTGAAAAGTCGATTATTTTTCTTAAAGTTGAACTACTTTGTAGAAAATTTTTAAAATTTTTTTATTAAGGATTCATAATTATAGTTGAAAATTCAACTGTTTGCTTTTAAATGAACTTTTATGTTAAAAATTCTACAGTTTTTTATAATATTTTTTTGTTTTATATAAGTTCATCTTTTTGGCTTGAAAATTCAGCAATTTGTTACAAAATCAAACTATTTGGTTGAAACTTAAACTTTTTTGTTTAAAAATTATATTTTTGTGTTGAAAATTCAATTTTGTTTGTAGATAATTTGTCTCTTTGGGTTTAAAATTAGATAATTTTCTTGAATATACATTTATTTGATTCAAAACTCGCTTTTTTTTAGTAGGACAGTAATCTTCTTGGTCGAAAATTCATCTTTTTGGTTGAAAATTTAACAACTATGTTGAAAATTCATTTTTTTGTTGTTAAAAATTATTTTATTTATCTGAAATTTTAACTATTCCATGTTTGGTTAAAACTTTATCCTGTTCCTGTCTATTGGATAAGTTGGAATTTCGTCTTTTATAATAGAACATTAATCTTCTTTGTTGAAAATTCATCTTTTTAGTTGAAAATTTAACAATTTTGTTGAAAATTCGTTTTTTTTTATGATCAAAGTTTTTTTTTTATCCGAGTTTCTATCTGATAATTTAACTATTCCATTTTTGGTTGAATATTTATTCTGTATGTTGTATAAGTTAAAGAATCAACTATTTGGTAGAAAATTCATGTATTTTGTTGAAAAGACGTCTTTTTGGGTAGAAAAGTAATCTTGTTTGTTGAAAATTCAACCTTTTTAAAAAAATTAAACTGTTTGGTAGAAATTTCATATATTTTACTAAAAAGTCATCTTTTTGGGTAGTAAAGTATTCTGGTTTGTTGAAATTTCAACTTTTTGGTTGAAAATTCAACTATTTTGTCAAAAATCTAATTATTTTCGGAAAATTTAACTATTTTGTTAAAGTCATCACTTTTAGTCGAAAATTCAACTATGTTGTTAAAAATTCATCCGTTTGGATTGAAAATACATCTTTTATGGTAGAAATGTCATCCTTCTTGGTTTAAAATTTATCTTTCTTGGTTGAAAAGTAACTTTGTTGTTGAAAATTCATCTTTTCTGATCTTAAAGTCTACTGCTTTCTAAAACGTTCGACTCTTTAGCTTAAAAACTTTACTCTTTTGTTGAAAATTCATCTTTCACAGTAGAAAAGTTATCTTTCTTGGTTAAAAATGAACTTTTTTATGGAAATTCAATTGTCTTCTAAAAGATTTGTCTTTTTGTCTTGAAAATTCAAACATTTGATCGAATATAATCTTTTTTGTTTGAAAATTCGACAGTTGATTTAAAATGCATCTTTGTATGCTGAAAATTTAACTATTTGGTTAGAAATTCAGCTATTTTGTTAAAAATTTAATTAATTCTGGAAAAGTTAACTATTTTGTTATAGTCATCATTTTTGGTCGAAAATTTAATTTCGTTGTTAAAAATTCATGGTTTTTGATTGATAACTCATTTTTGTATGGTAGAAAAGTCATTCTGCTTGGTAGAAAATTTATCTTTCTTAGTTGAAAAGTAAATTTTTTGTTAAAAATTCAATTGTTTTCGAAAATATTCGTCTTTTTGGCTTGAAAATTGTACTATTTGTTTAAATCTTTAACTATTTTTTGGAAAACTCGTCTCTTTTATTGAAAAGTTCATCTATTTGGTTGTTAATGCAGCTGTTTGATTGAAAATTAATTTTTGTTCTATATTCGTATTTTTGTGTTGAAAATTCATCTCTTTGGGTAGAAAATCTTTTTTGGTTGAAAATTCAACTATTTTGTTGAAAATGCAATATATTTCGGCTTGGAATCTTAGGAATTTAAAGTGTTTCGTATTGAATTCAACATGTTATCTACATTAATTTGATTTAAATGAATTTATAAACGTAAAATCCGTTTTTAGCCAACGTTTACGTTACTTTCAGGGGGGGGGGGGGTTAAAAAAATTGGTAACGTAGTTTATGGATGGTCCATAACTGGAAAAATTTTCCGTAAACTAATCGCTTTTTTGATTACAGAGTATCGCTCCACGTGAACATAAAACCAGCTCTTGAGAAATTACAAAACACGATCACTACAATGACATCACCAAAAATTTCCGATTTGCAAACTATTGTTTCGCGAATGGATCTTGCGGACTTGAATAAAGCATTATATCGCTGTGATCAAGAAGAAAGAGACGAAACTTCAAATACTTACGGAGTTTATGATATTCCAGGATATGGTCCTCTTGTTTATGCTGGCCTTCAAGGTGATTATTATTAATTTCAAATGTTTAAAAAAAAAATCTTTTTACAATCTTTTTTGAGCGATGATACTATTCTTCTACTATTTCGAAAAAAATGACTCTAAAGACACTATTCTCTCACAATTGTCCGCCAGTGCCACTTTATTGCTGAATTTTCAAATCAAAAAGACGAATAAATTCTCAACCAAGAAAGATTTTTCAGTCAATAAAGAAAAAAAATTGCATCCAAAATGTCGAATTTTCAAACAAGAAGTTTAATTTTCTATGAGAAAATACGAATTTTCCACCAAGTGCATAAATTTTTAACCAATTATTTTACACCAAATACATAAATTTTTAACTATTTAGTTAAATTTTTAACCAAGAAGATTAATTTTCTACTAAACAATACAAATTTTCAACTAAATAGTTTGAGTTTTTCAGTTAAGAGAATTAATTTTCAATAAAAAAAAGTATTTTTTTCAAACAGTGTAAATTTGCACCAATTGTCGAATTTTCTACCAAATTGTTAAATTTTGAAACCAAAAAGTCCAATTTTATACAAAACAGTTAAATTTTCAACCGGAGAATATGAATTTTCAACAAAATAGATTAAATTTTCAAAAAAAAAAATTAATTTTTAACAAAAAAAAACAATGAATTTTCAACTAAAATTATGAATCTTCAACAAAAAATGAAATTTTAAGAAAATAGTTCAACTTTCAACCCAGGAGCTGGATTTTCAACCAAGAAGATTAATTTTCTACAAATAAGGATGAATTCTCAAGAAAATACATACATTTTTAACAAAATAATTGTTTTTTCTACAAAACAAATTAAGTTTCTACCAGAAAAGATGAATTTTCAACAAATTACATAAATTTGCAACTAAATAGTTTGAACAATGGATGTGATGATAGTAAAAATTTTATTTGATTAATTTTTTATTCATATGTTTTTGTGCCTTACATTTTTTAACTTAATAGTTGAATTTTTAAACTAAAAAATTAAATTTTGAACAACAAATTTTCAAGCCAAAAAGGCGAATTTGATATAAAACAGTTGAATTTTCAACCCAAAATCTAAATTTTCAACAAAAAAGTTAATTTTCAACTACAAATAAACGAATTTTTAACCAAATAGTTCATTTTTTATCAAAGAGATCAATTTTTAACGAAGAAAGATTTTTCATTCAAGAAAGAAAAAAATGTCAACCAAATTGTTGAATTTTCAAGCCAAAAAGACAAATTTTCTACAAAACAGGTAAATTTTCAACCAAATTGTTGACTTTTCAAGCAAAAAAAAAACGAAATTTCTACAAAATAAATAATTTGCAACCAAGTAGTTGAATTTTCAACCAAAGAGATGAATCTTTAAAAAAAAAAGATCTTTCAGTTAAGAAAGAAAAAAATTGTCAAACAAATTGTTGAATTTTCAAGCCAAAAAGGCGAATTTGTGAGAAAACAGTCGATTTTCAACCAAATTGTTGAATTTTCAACCCAACAAGACGAATTTTCAACCAAAAAGATAACTTTTTAACAAAATTGTTGCATTAAAAAAAAACTTTTCATATTTTTTTGTGTCTTACATTTTTTAACTTAATAGTTGAATTTTTAAACTAGAAAAATCAATTTTGAACAAAAGATGGAGTAGTTAAGTTTTCATTTAAGAGAATTCACTTTCAATAAAAAAAAAATTGCTACCAGTTTAATTTTGTACCAATTATTGAATTTTCTACCAAATTGTTAAATTTTTAAGCCAAAAAGACAAATTTTATAGAAAACAGTAGAATTTTCAACCCGAGAATATGAATTTTAAAAAAAGGTAATTTTTAATCTATCAGTTCAATTTTCAACAAAATGGTTTCATTTTCGGTTAAAAAATTAATTTTTAGCCCAAAAAATAACGTGAATTTTCAACTAAAATTTTAACCAACTTTTTAACCAAGGAGTTTAAATTTTAACCTAAAAATATGCATTTTCAGCGAAAACTGTAAAAGCTGAATTTTTAACAAAATGTACTTGAATCCGCAAATATATAAAACAGATTAATTTTCAAACAAATAGTCGCATTTTTAACAATAAAAAATGGATTTTCCACCAAAAAAGAAGAATGTTCAACAAAATACATAAGTTTTCAAGAAAATTATTGAATTAGCGAGTCGAAAATACGAATGTTGTACAAAGAAGTTAATTTTCAACCAGTCAGTTGAATTTTCAACTAAAATTATGATTCTTTGATCGAAAAAATGAACTTTCAAGAAAGTAGTTCAACTTTCAACCTTGGAGTTGAATTTTCCACTTAAAAATATTAATATTCAATAACAAATGTAATAATTGATAATTCAACGAAAAAAAGATATGAATTTTAAATAAAGAACAGTTAGATATAATTAACAAAGAAAATTATTCAACAAAAAAATTGAATCCTCAACTAACACCGTTTAATTTTTAACCAAATAGTTGCATTTTTAAACAAAATAATGGATTTTCTACCTAAAAAGACGAATTTTCAACAAAATACGAACATTTTTTAATCAAGTAGTTAAATTTTCTGTCAAATTGTTGAATTTTGAGCCAAAAATAAGTTTTTTCCACAAAACAGTTGAATTTTCTACAAAAAAGTTAATTTTCAATCGAAACAGATTAATTTTTAAGCAAATAGTTGCATTTTTAACTAAAAGAGATGACATTTCTACAGCAAGAGGTGAATTTTCAAATTAAAAAGATGAATGTATAAGAAAATAGTTAAATTTTCAACAAAAAGGTTTTTTAGTCAAGAAAGAAAAAAAATTGTAATCAAATTGTTGAATTTTTAAACAAAAAGACGAATTTTCAACTGAAAAGTATGACTTTTTAACAAATATGTTTTGTTTTCAATAAAATAATGAAATTTCCAACTGAATAATAAAATTTTTATCCAAAATGGATGAATTCTGAAGTTTGATTTTCTTATTGGGTTCTATTAATTCAATTCGCATTCAAGTGGAAAAATGAGAAAAAAGGGAAAGACTGGGAAGCTTGCGATAAATAAATAAGAATGTTGATAATTTATAGACTAAAAAAGAACATTTAAAATAAACATTGAGTTTCATTTTTAATACTTTTAAAATATTAAGTTAGAAAATTAGAAATTTTGCTTAAAAAATCAAGTTAATTTTCCATTGCACACTTTAATTTCGGTCTATACACTTTTAAATCCGAACTACATAAAGTGTGTCGGAGTACGCAACGTGAAAAAAAAAAGAAAAGTTTTCAAGCCAAAAAAAAAGGAATTTTGTACAAAACAGTTACATTTTTAACCTGTAAATATGAATTTGCAACAAAAAAGCTAATTTCAAATTTATCAGTTGATTTGCCAACAACATAGTTGAATTTTCAGTTTAAAAAAAAAATTAATTTTTAACCGAAAAAAGAACGCGAATTTTCGACTAGAATTATGAGTCTTTATTTCAAAAATGAACTTTTAAGAAAGTAGTTCAACTTTCAACCACGGTGTTGCAATTTATATCTAAAAATATGAATTTTCAAAGAAAACTGTAGAAACTGATCTTTTAAAACATTTTAATTTGAAATAAAAAGCAGTTGGAATGAAACAAAAAAGGCGAATTTTCAACAAAACACTTGAATCCTTAACTAAAATAGATTAATTTTCAATCAAGCAGTCTCATTTTTAACAAAAAAATGGATGATCCACCAAAAAAGACAAATTTTCAACAAAATACATCAGTTATCTACCAAATTGTTGAATTTTCGAGTCGAAAATACCATTTTTCAGTGGAATTTTCAACCCGAAAACTTGAATTTTCAACAAAAATGTAAATTTTTGAACAAAAATATAAATTTTCAACCATTCATTTGAATTTTCAACTAAAAAGTTAGACTTTCAGTTAAAAAATTAATTTTTAACCAAAAAAAGAATGCGAATTTTCAACTAAAATTATGATTCTTTAATCGAAAGAATGAACTTTCAAGAAAATAGTTCAACTTTCAACCATGGAGTTAAATTTTCCACCTAAAAAGATGAATTTTTAAGGAGAAATGTAATAATTGATATTGCAATGAAATAGATTTTAATTTTAAATAAAGAACAGTTGAATTTAACAAAATAAAAAGTGAATTTATTTTTTGACAGGGAATTTTGCAAATTTTTATAAAAAAAATCTGTCGAACTTTGATTTCAACCGTTTTTTAAATAATTAGTTAAATTGTTATCTTTTTCAATTATGATATCATTTAGTTTAGAATGCGTAATTCGAAAATCTTTCAGTTTCATAATTTTCCATTTTAGATTTTAATTTTTAAGCGTACATTTTTATTTAAAGAATTTAAAAATGCAGTTTTAAAGACTTAAATAATTAAAAATTAGAAGCGTTTGAAATCGAAGATTTTGGATAAAACCCATTTTTAGTTGATCAACTGTAAATATAAATTAATTAATGATTTTTAAAATTGAACTGTATTTTAAGATTTAAAAAGTGAATAATAATTGATTTTACAAGAAGATTCGGAATCAGTTCAAAATTTTGAAATTCCAGATTCTAACGTAAAATGTAAACTGTTTCAATTGGAAAGTCTTATCATTTGAACAAATTTAAACGGCCGATTGAAACTTTATAAACTATTTTCAATTTTAAAATAACTTCAAAAGAATATATTCATAATTAAAGGCTTTTATTAAATTTTCAATATTATTTCAGTCTAAAATATTCCATTTTTAAACTAGTTAATTTCAAATTGTTTAGTTAAGAAAATAACAATAACTTAATATTTACAAATATCTGACTGTTCATTTAAAATCAGTAATTATAAATTAAATATTCAAAACTAAACAAAAAAAACTAAACATTGAACGTCACAGTTTTAATTGTTCTATTTAAAAACAATTTAATTTGTAAGTCAGATTGTTGAATTTTTATGTATAAATAACAATTAAACACCTATTATTCTTAACAAAAATTCGAGTAAGTTGAAGAGATATTTAGAAGTTTAAAAAAAATTCAACATCAATTTAAAATTTGAAATGATTTTAAATAATTTAAACGAAGTGTTTATTTTGTCTATTTGTCTGTTTTGTCTCCGACAAAATCCGGCTATTCGTAGCAAAATTTCGGTGCAGAAAGCCCATGGCCTAATTTAAAACAAAATATAGATTTTGGCAGATTTCGAACAAAAAATTTAAAAGCTTTTTAAGGATTTTGAAAGGCTTCAGAAAAATAAAAAACATTTCCTAGGAAAATTGAAAATGATTTTTTATTTTGAAAAATTAATTCTAAGAGAATATTTAGAAAGATTTAGAAAGATTTACAAAATTAAAAAAAAAATGAATGTGGAAGATTTTAAGAAAATTTTTTAATTAGGCAGGATTTAAAAAAATGTAGGAAAAATTTTAGGAAAATTTCGAATCATTTTAAAAGACGTTTAGAAGTTCTGAAAAAAATTTTAAACTATTTAAAATAAAAATAATTTAACTTTTAATTTAAGAAGTGTTCAGTTTATAAAAAAAATGTATTTGTTCAATTTTTTAAATTCTTCTAGCTTAAAATTGCTCAAATGATATAATATGGAAAAAGTTTTAATTCATTAAATGATTCTTCAATTTAGAGCATTGAAAATGATACGTGGATTTATATTTTTGGAATTGAATCTAAATCTTCGAACTCTACAATTTATAAAAGTTTAAAATTTTTTATTTGGCAATTTAACTGCATTTAATTTAAAATTGTTTGATTCAAAATTGTTAGTAGCTTCCATTTCATACGTGTAAATTATTGAGCATTTGAATACAAAATTGTTGAATTAAAAACTTTTAAACTTCAATTTTAAAAGTTAAAAATTCAAGACTTCTACTTTGAGTGCTTTAATTTGCAGCTCAGTTTTTATTACTTCAAATGGAAAAAATTTTAGCTTAGAGTTCGATTTTTTAAATTTCATTGACCGTGAAAAATGTTTTCGAATCGGGAAAAAACCGGGAATTTTTTTCTTTGATTAAAACTGCCACCCTGAGTTATTGATTGAATTTGCTATAAAGTATGCTATGTAATGTTATTGAGTTTTAACAAACAAAACCAATTTTTTTTTTTGAGAACTTAACCAAAAAAAAAAAAATAGAAAATCGAAGAATTAAAATAAATTTAATTTAATGAAACATTGGTCATTTTCACATCACACCTCCTTGTATTCTTTATTTCCCATAATAATTTATTATTTAATACTTAACCAATTTTATGACACTATTTACAGTATTTTTTATCACAATTTGCTGAAATTTGCTTTATTTATTTTTAGGTGTAATTTCCTTGTTAGCTGACATTAGACCCAATAATGACCTCGGACATCCTTTATGTGCCAATCTGAGGGAAGGAAATTGGTTGATCGGTAAAGACTTAATTTTTTCAATTCAACTAAAAAATTTATTTCTCTCGTTGACGATATTAAACGTGTAAATATTTGTTTTAGATTACTTGTGGAAACGACTTAAAGAAGACGAAGCAACCCGACCTCTTGGGGAATGGTTAGAAAAAGCTCTAGAGCCTTTGAAGACAATTCCTCGATATTTGGTTCCAAGTTATTTCGACGTGATTCTCGTTAATGTTTACACAACTCTACTCGATCAATGCTACAATTCCATGTCGAGGTATTCTAATAATTTTAATTATTTCCATACCGTGGATCACAGCCCAAAAAAAGAGCTAAAAAAAGTGGAAATAGGGGAATTTTTTTCATAAAAAAGGGAAAAATAGAGAAAATATTAAACATTTATGTATACATTTAGGAAAGAAGAAATAATTTTTTTATAAGAGGGCGAATCCAGAGATTTAAGAAACCAAATTTAAGAATTGAAAATTTTTATATCGGGTACGTGAAGTACTTAAGGTCTTTCAATTTCCTTGACAAATTTGAGCTCCCTAATTATCAGTTAAATTTTCTTTTAAAAAATTAATTATCAATAAAAAAAAGGAATCTTCTACAAAACAGTTGAATTTTCAACCCGAAAATATGAAGTTTTAACAAAAAAGTTATTTTGCAACCCAAAAAAGAAATTTTCAACCAAATACATCAATTTTAAACCAAATAGTTGAATTTTCAACCCGAAAATATGAAATTTCAACAATAAACTTTATTTTCAACTAAATAGATAATTTTTTAGTTAAAAATTAATTTTTACCTCGAGAAATTTAAGTTATAACAAAGCAGTTGAATTTTCTACGAAAATTATGAAACTTGAGACAGAAAAATGAATTTTCAAGAAAGTATTTCAACTTTCAACCATGGAGCGGAATTTCCAACCTGACAAGATAAATTTTTAACAAAAAATATAATCATTGATATTTCAACAAAAAAAGATTCTATTTTTTAATAAAAAAACAATTGAATTTAACCAAAAAAGACGAATTTTCAACAAAGTACTTGAATCCTCAACTAAAACAGATAATTTTTCAACCAAACAGTTGCATTTTTAACCGAAAAATTGATTTTCCACCAAAAGACGAATTTTTAATAAAATTCATAAATTTTTAATTAAATACTTGAATTTTCAACCAAGAAGATTAATTTTCTCAAAAAAAAAAACGAATTGTCAATCAAATAGATGAATCCTTAGTCTAAAAAATATCACTTTTTAACCAAAAATGGGGGAAAAAATTGGAAAAGAATTCAATTTAGAAAAACTAATTTTCGACCAAACATTTGAGTTTTCTACCAAATTGTTGAATTTGGAACTAAAATTATGAATCTTCAACCAAAAAAATGAATTTTTAATAAAGTAGTTAAACTTTTAACCAAGGAGTTGAATTTTCAGCCTAAAAAGATACATTTTTCATACAAAATGTACCTTTCAGGTTTTTAATCGATATTTTTTATCGAATTAAAAAATTTTAAATAAGGATTGTGTAATTAAATCGTTTACAATTATTTTTTCAACTTTTTAGAATGTATTATGTTCATTTATTTGTTAAAATTACGCGATTACAATTTAAAATCATAAAATTTAAATGTTTTAGTTTCAAAATCATGTAGATTTTCCTATGCAGTCAAATATTGTTAAATTTTAAGTAGTTACGTTTTTAAAATATTTAATAAAAAATGGTTTATATTTGAAGACTTACTTTTACAATTGATAAGTTAGAAATTGCTCAATTTTAAAGGTTTAATCTTGAAATGGTTCATTTGTAATCATTTTAAAAACTGTATAAAAATATTATGATTCATTTTTTCTACCTGTGTATCTTCATATAAAAAAACTACCTACAGAAATCAATTAAAAAATAAAAAATTTTCTTCAATTCAGATCTCTTTGGAAAAAGACAGGTTTTTATTTAGTTTTAATTAGGGACGACTGAAAAATCACGAATTGGAAAATTCCCGATTTGAAAAATTCCCGAATAATAAAATTTCCGAATTATAAAATTCCCGAATTGGAAAATTTCTGAATAACAAAATTCCCGAATAATTTATAATATTACCGAATTGGGAAATTTACGAATAATGAAATAATGAATTTAAACAATTAAGATTTTTTGACTGATAAAATTAATTGAATTGTAGCAATTAAAATTATATTACAATTTTTTTCAATTTATAAGAAAATGTAATTGTTTATATTCAAGAACTATATTATTCGGGAAATTTATTGTTTGGGAATTTCCCGATTCGGGAATTTCAGAATGTCGGAAATTTTATTTTTCGTGATTTTTCAGTCGTCTCAATGAAAAACTTTTTTTATATATTCAT
The DNA here is from genome assembly GCA_932195095.1 of Andricus curvator. Lineage (NCBI taxonomy): Eukaryota > Metazoa > Arthropoda > Insecta > Hymenoptera > Cynipidae > Andricus > Andricus curvator. The sequence continues at coordinate 54,070 of CAKNYM010046361.1, read as the reverse complement.
TTATTAAGAACACAATAATCAAATCATTCTAGTAAACAAATATTTTTAATTTTTAAAGTTTCTAAAATTATTGTTTGAATTAAAAATAACAATAATTGCAAAAAATATATTTCTGGATGAAAATTTTTTAAAATTATTGTTATTTTAAATTCAAGGAATAATTTTAGAAACTTTAAACATTAAAAATATTTTTTTTTATAGAAATATTTGATTATTGTATTTTTAATAAATGAATAATATTTATTGAACAAAAATGTTTAATTGATCAAATTCGGGAATTTTTTAGTTAGGATATTTATATTTATAATTCGGCAATTTCCTTTCGGGAATTTTCAAATTCAGTAATATATATAATAATAATATAATATATATAACTGTCGGGAATTTTATTATTCGCGAATTTTCCAATCCGGGAATTTTACAGTGTCAGGAATTTTATTTTTCGGGATTTTCCAGGCGTCCCTTTAATTAATAAAAAATCAAGTTTGCCTTTTATGATTCTTCACAAAAGAATAATTGTTACAATATGTCTTACATAATGACAATAGTTTTTCTTTGAAATAAATAATCTTTAATGTGAACAGACAGACCATCGTACTTTATTATAGTTAATTTCAAAAATATTAAATTTGTATAGATTCAGCAAAAAAATATTTTAGCTTTAAAGTTTATTCAAATCTTAAATAGTTTAGTTTGTAATTAGTCAAAAATAAAAAAGTTTAATTAATTATAAAAGATAATTCTGTAAGTCAACAAAAAAAATTTTACTACTTGCAGTGGCATATTATAGCTTTGAATAGAACAATTTTTTTGAAAAAGGGGAAGCTTTTCGAGAATACTTTTCATTAATTTTATTCTTCTTCCTACACTGACATGAGAAATTAATTTTCCAGTTTCGTGAAGGATGGATCAACCTTCATCAAACTTTTGTCCCTGGTTTCCGTACAAGTTGGTGGCGCAGTAATGTCAGCACAGCTTCCAAATTTGTCTCCTAGTTTGGATCCGCCAAAACCAAAAACAAAGCAGATAAATGACAAGGCTGAACAAATTTGTTTAACTTTGTCCGCTGGATTGCCGCACTTCGCATCAGGTTATATGAGAAATTGGGGAAGAGACACTTTTATCGCCCTCAGGGGCCTCTTTTTGTTGACTGGTCGACAAGAAGAAGCCAGGTTTATTATTCTTGGATATGCTGGAACTCTCAGACATGGCTTGATCCCGAATTTGCTCGACGGAGGTAAAAATGCAAGGTAAGCCTATCAAATTTAGTTTTCCTTATTTATAGGCTTGCTCTGCAGAATTTCCAACAAATTAGTTGAATCCTCAAGCAAAACAGATTAATTTTCAGACAAAAAAAAACGAGTTTTCTACAAAACAGTTGCATTATTAACCAAAAAGATTTGTCAGTCAAAAAGAAACAAAATTTAATCAACCATTTTTAATTTTTAAGCCAAAAACATGATCTTTCGATAAAACAATTAAATGTCCATCCAAATAGTTAAATTTTCAACCAAAAAGATTAATTGTCTACTAAAAAAGGATAAACTTTTAATCAAAAATATAATAGTTAAATTTTCAGTTAAAAAAATTCATTTTCGACCAAAAAAATATATATTTAAGAAAATAGTTCAGTTTTCAATCAAAGAGATGAATTTCGAACCAAAATGATGAATCTTCTACCCAAAAAAATGAATTTTTAACAAAGTACTTCAACTTCCAACCAAGTAGTTGAATTTTCAACCAAAGAAGGTGAATATCCCACAAAATAGTTGAATTCTAAACCAAAACAAATTATTAATTTTGAACCAAACAGTTGGGTTTTAATTAAAAAAATATGAAATTTCTATTAAAAGATATGAATTTTCAACCAAAAATATTCATTTTCAACCAAGAAGATGAATTTTCTACCAAAAAAAGATGAAATTTCAATACAATACATGAATTTTTAACAAAATAGTTGAGTTTTCAAACAAAAAGATGAATTTTCAATAAAATACATCGATTCTCAAGCAAATAGTTGAATTTTTCTTATAAAAAAGATAAATTTTTATTCAAAAATGGAATAATTAAATTTTCAGTAACAAAATTCATTTTTGACCAAACCAAATTTTTTTAACTAAATATTTCAGTTTTCAATGAAAGAGATGAATTTTCAACTAAAATGATAAATCTTCACACAAAAAATAGTTTTTAACAAAGATGAATATTCCACAAAACAGTTGAATTCTAAGCCGAAACATATTGTTAATTTTGAACCAAACATTGTATTTTAACCCGACAAATATGAATTTCTATTAAGAAAAATGAATTTTCTACAAAAAAACTAATTTTTAACCAAAAACTTCATTTTCGACCAAGAAGATCAATTTTCTACAACAAAAAACAAACGAATTTTCATTAAAATGCATGCATTTTTAACAAAATAATTGAATTTTCAAGCCAAAAACATGATTTTTCAACAACAAAATTGAATGTTCATTCAAATAGTTAAATTTTCAACAAAATAGTTGAATTTTCAATCAAAAAGTGTTACTTTTCTCCTAAAAAAGATAAACTTTTAATCAAAAATAGAATAGTTAAATTTTCAGTTGAAAAATTAATTTTCGACCAAAAAAATATATATTTAAGAAAATTGTTTAGTTTTCAATCAAAGAGATAAATTTCGAACCAAAATGATGAATCTTCAACCAAACAAATTAGTTTTTAACAAAGTAGTTCAACTTGCAACCAAGTAGTTGAATTTTCAACCAAAGAAGATGAATATTCCACAAAATTGTTGAAATCGAAATCAAAGCAAATTACTAATTTTGAACAAAACAGTAGCATTTTAATCCAAAAATATGACATTTCTAATAAAAGAGATGAATTTTTAGTAAAATAAATGCATTTTTAACCAAAAATATTCATTTTCAACCAAGAAGACGAATTTTCTACCAAGAAGGCGAATTTTCCACAAAAAAGACGAATTTTCAATAAAATACATGACTTTTTAACAAAATAGTTGAATTTTCAAACAAAAAGATGAGTTTTCAACAAAATACATTAATTCTCAACCAAATAGTTGAATTTTACTTATGAAAAAGATAAATTTTTAATCAAAAATGGAATAATTAAATTTTCAGTAACAAAAGTCATTTTCGACCAAAAAAAAATTTTGTTAACAAAATATTTCAGATTTCAATCAAAAGCGATGAATTTTCAACTAAAATTATAAATCTTAAACAAAAAAATAAAAAAACAGTTAAATTCTAAGCCAAAAAATATTAATTTTGAACAAAAACATTCTATTTTAACCCAAAAAATATTAAGTTTCTACGAAGAAAAATTAATTTTCTATAAAAAGACGAATTTTTAACCAAAAATTTAATTTTCAACCAAGAAGATCAATTTTCTACCAAAAAAGTCGAATTTTCAATATAATACGTGAATTTTCAACAAAATAGTTGAATTTTCAACCAAAAAGAGATGAATTCTCGACAAAAAATGTTATAGTTAATATTTGAACAAAAAAGATGAATATTCCACAAAATCGTTAAGTCCCAAATCAAATCAGATTATTAATATTGAACCAAACACTTTTTTGTTGAAAATTCAACTGTCTTCTAAAAAATTCGTTCTTTTGCCTGAAATTTTGTTTTTTAATTCAATTATTTGATTGAAAATTTATTTTTCTTCGTTGAAAGTGGTCTTTTTTGTTGAACATTCGCCTTCTTGGATAGAAAATACATCCTTTTGGATCGAAAATTCCTATTTAGTTTTTAATGCAAATATTTGGTTAAAAATTCATCTTTTTTGGTTGAAAACGATATATGTATTTGTTGAAAATTCAACTTTTCAGAATTATAATTTAACTGTATTATAAAAATGTCGTCTTTTTGGCTAGAAAATTCAGCTATTTGGTTAAAAATTAAACTGTTATTGTTGGAGGTTTAATATATTTTATTTGAAAATTCGACAATTTGGTTGAAAATTCAATTCATTTGTTCAAAAGTCATTATTTCTTATAATGATTTTTATAATTGAATTTTTTTTATAATGAATATGATTTTTATAATGAATTTTATAATTTATATTTTTTGGTGAAAAATGAAACTGGTTTGTGGAAAACTCATGTTTTTGGATAGAAAATAACGTCCTTATGGATTGAAAATTCATATTTTACGGTAAAAGTCATGCTTTTTGGTTTAAAATTTATCTTTCATAATTAAAAATAATCCTTTTTGTTGAAAATTCAACTTTTCAGGTTGATAATTCAACTGTCTTTTTAAAAAATCGTATTCTTAGCTTGGTACTATTTGGTTTAAACTTCAATTACAGTTTTAAAAATTCGCTTCTTTTGCTTGAAAATTCTCAACTATGTGGTTATAATTGCAACTGTATGGTTGCAAATTATTATTTTTTGTAACTCAACTATTTGGTTGTAAATTAATCTTTTGGATTTAAGTCATCTGTTTTTTAAATTATTCGACATTTTCACTTGAAAACTTAACTCTTTTGTTAAAAATTCATTTTTTTGGAATAAATATTCAACCATTTGGTTAAAAATTCATCTATTTTATTTAAAATTCATCTCTTTTGATTAAAAGATTGTAAATGCAAATATTTGGTTAAATATATGTATATATATTTTTAAATTCAACTATTTGGTTAAAAATTCATCTTTCTTGGTTGAAAGCGATCTATTTCTTGAAAATTCAACTTGCCATGATGATAATTCTACTGGCTTCTAAAAATTTCGTCGTTTTGATGGGAAAATTCAACTGTTTGATTGAAAATTCCATTATTTTGTTCAAAAGTCATATGTTTTGATAAAAAATTAAACTATTTTTTTAAACATTCATCTTTGTGGATAGAAAATCCGTCCTTGCGGATTGAAAATTCATCTTTTATGGTGTAAAAGTCATCCTTTTTGGTTGCAAATTCATGTTTCTTCGTTGAAAATGATATTTTTTGTTGAACATTCAACTGTCGTTTAAAAAAATCGTCTTCCTGGCTTGAAATTTCAACTATTTGATTGAAAATTAATCTTTCAGGTCTAAAATTTAACTGTACTTTACACTACTTAAGCTTTTAACTTGAAAACTGAACTCTTTTGTTAAAAATGCGTCTCTTTTGGTTGAAAATTCAATTTTTTGATTGAAAATTTAGCTGCCTTCAAAAAATTCGTTTTTTTGCTTGAAAAATAATAATTTTTTTTAATGCAACTATTTCGTTGAAAATTCATCTTTCTTCGTACAAAATGATCTTTTTTGTTGAAAATTATTCAACTTTTCGGGTTGATAATTCAACTATATTTAAAAAAATTGTCTTCTTGGCTTTAAAATTCAACTGTTTGTTTGAAGTTTAAGCTTTTTTGTTTGAAAAGACGACCCTTTGGTTACAAATTCAACTATTTTGCTAAAATTTCCATTACTTTGTTAAAAATTTGTCTCTTTTGCTTGAGAGTTCTCAACTATTTGGTTGTAAATAATGCAATTTTATGGTTGAAAATTATTATTTTTTCAAACTCAACTATTCAATTGAAAATTAATCTTTCGGGTTTAAGAGTCAACTGTTTTTCAAACTATTCGACTTTTTAACTTGAAAACTCAACTCTTTTGTTAAAAATTCGTCTTTTTTGGTTGAAAATTCATTTTTTTATTGGAAATTCAACTGCCTTGTCAAAAATTCACCTTTTTTTTTAAATTCATTTTTTTTTAAATTTAACTATTTGGTTAAAAATTTATCTTTCTTCGTTGAAAATGATATCTTTGCTGAAGATTCAACGTATTGGATAGAAAATTCGTCCTTATGAATTGAAAATTCATCTTTTATGGTGTAAAAGTAATCATTTTTGATTGAAAATTCATCTTTCTTTGTTAAAAATGAAATGTTTCGTTGAAAATTTAACTGCCTTCTAAAAAATTCGTTTTTTTTCTTGAAAATTAATTATTTTTTAAAATTCACCTATTCGGTTGAAAAATCATCTTTCTTCGATGAAAATGATCTTTTTTGTTGAAAATTAAAGTGTCTTTAAAAAATCGTCTTCTTGGCTCGAAAATTAAACTATTTGATTAAAAATTAATCTTTCGGGTTTAAAAGTTAACTGTTTTTAAACTATTTAACGTTTTAACTTGTAAACTCAACTCTTTTGTTAAAAATTCTTTTCTTTCGGTTGAAAATTCATCTTTCTTCATTGAAAATTAAACTTTTCAGATTGATAATTCAACTGTCTTTTAAAAAAAAAAGTCTTCTTGGTTTTAAAGTTCAACTGGTTGAAGTTTAAGCTTTTTTGTTTGAAAAGACGACCCTTTGGTTTCAAATTCAACTATTTTGCTGAAATTTCAATTACTTTGTTAAAAATTGGTCTCTTTTGCTTGAGAGTTCTCAATTATTTGGTTGTAAATAATGCAACTCTATGGTTGAAAATTATTTTTTTTAACTCAACTATTCAATTGAAAATTAATCTTTCGGGTTCAAGAGTCAACTGTTTTTTAAAGTATTTGACTTTTTAACTTGAAAACTCAACTCTTTTGTTAAAAATTAATCTTTTCAGATTGATAATTCAACTGTCTTTAAAAAAAAAAATTCTTCTTGGTTTTAAAGTTCAACTGGTTGAAGTTTAAGCTTTTTTGTTTGAAAAAACGACCCTTTGGTTTAAAATTCAACTATTTTGCTAAAATTTCCATTACTTTGTTAAAAATTTGTCTCTTTTGCTTGAGAGTTCTCAATTATTTGGTTGTAAATAATGCAACTGTATGGTTAAATTTTTCTTTTAGATATTTGATTGGAAATTAATCTTTCGGGTTTAAGAGTCAGCTTTTTTTTTAAACTATTCGAATTTTTAACTTGAAAACTCAACTCTTTTGTTAAAAAGTCATCTCTTTTGGTTAAAAATTGAACCGCGCCTGCCAGATTTTTTCCCCATATTTTTCCATATTTAAACATTTTCCATTTAAAATCAAATTCCATTTCAAATATACCAGGTACAATTGTCGCGATGCGATTTGGTGGTGGCTCTACACCGTTCAGTGTTACGTTCAAGAAGTCCCCAATGGTTTAAAACTCCTTTCGGACAAAGTTTCAAGACTTTATCCAACTGATGATTCTCCTGCTTTACCTGCAGGAGAAGTGGTACGTTTTAATTTTCCTCAAAGTAAAACAGATTTGATCTTCAATCGAGAGAATTCTATTTTTATTTTTTTATTATTTTCAGGACCAGCCCTTGCACGATGTGATTCAAGAAGCTTTAACAGTTCACTTCCAAGGTCTCTGCTTTAGAGAAAGAAATGCAGGAAAACAGATCGATGAGCACATGACTGATCGTGGATTTAACAACCAAATTGGTGTTAATCCTGACACTGGTTTTGTTTTTGGTGGAAACGAAGCAAACTGTGGAACCTGGATGGACAAAATGGGATCTTCCGAAAAGGCAGGCAACAAAGGAAAGCCCGCGACACCTAGAGATGGCTCGGCCGTAGAAATTGTCGGTCTTAGCAAAGGCGTCCTGAGCTTTTTAGCGGAATTGTACAAGCAGAATTTGTTCCCTTATGGCAGTGTTCAGAGGAAAAACCGAGATGGTGAGCAATCTAGTAATTATAGTAATTAGAATAATTTATTGTTATAATTTTCCCGGAAAACCCGGGAAATGGCAGTGAATTTATTTTGAAGTCAGGCTATTTTTTCGGGCGCGCTCATATTTTTTTTAAATTGTAATATAAAATTAAATCACAATGTTTTTTGATTTGTAAACAAAAATTTTAAGTACTGGATTTATACTGATTTAAATCAAGCTTTTTTCCACGATTTTCACTAATCTTAGGAAAATATATTTTATACAGAGTATTACAGGGTTGCCACAGACCTTGAAATCCTTCAAATCCTTGAAAAGTCAGGGGAAAAAAAATTGGTCAGGGAAATCAGTGAAATGTCAGTGAATTTTGAAAATGGGTCAGGGATTTTTTTTTTAAATCTGAGTTAATTTTATCTTTGCTGAAGAATTTGTG
>CAKNYM010046361.1:22044-45339 GCA_932195095.1 Andricus curvator | reverse complement strand
AATCAAAAACAGTGAATTAAACAAAACAGTTGCATTTTTAACGAAAAAATATGATTTAACAAAAAAGTTAATTTTCAACAAAAAGTTTATTTTTTAACAAAAAAAAATTAATTTTCTATAAAGAAGTGGTATTTTTAACAAAAATAATTAAATTTCTACGAAAAAGATTAATTTTTAAACCGAAAAGACGAATTATCAGCGAAGAAAGAATTTTCAGTCAAGAAAAAAAATGAACTAAATTGTTAAATTTTCAAGCCAAAAAGATACATTTTCTACAACAAATTTGAATTTTCAACCAAAAAAAATGAATCTTCAAAAAAAAAAATTAATTTTCAACCAAAAAGTTAATTTGCAACCACATAGTTTAATTTTCTACCAAGTTGATGAATTTTCAAGCTAGAGACGAATTTTCTACAAAACAATTGAATTCTCAACCCGAAAATATGAATTTTCTATAAAACTGTTAAAATTTCAATAAAAAAAACGAATTTTCTACAAAACAGTTGAATTTTCAACCCGAAAGTATTAATTTTGAACAATAAAGTTCATTTTAAACCAAACAGTTGAATTTTTACCCAAATAGTTGAATTTGCAACAAGAAAAGTTCATTTGCGACCTAACAGTTGAACTTTCACCCCGATAGTTGAATTTTCTAACAAACTATTAAAATTTCATTACAAAAAGACTAATTTTCTATAAAACAGTTGAATTTTCAACAATAAAGTTCATTTTTAACCTGATAGTTGAACTTTCACCCAAATAGTTGAATTTTCTAACAAAATATTAAAATTCCAATAAAAAAGACGAATCTTCTGCCAAAAAATTGAATTTTCAACAAAAAAAGTTCGTTTTTCAGCGAAATAGATGAATTTAAAACAAAATAGTTGAATCCTTAACCAAAACAGATTTATTTTCTATCAAAAAGTTTCATTTTTAACTAAAAAAGATCAAATTCATACTGAAAGAGATAACTTTTTACACCAAAAAGACGAAATTTCAACATAAAAATTCATTTTTAACCAAATCATTGAATTTTTTACCAAAATTTTGAAATTTCAAGCCAGAAATATCAATTTGTTATGAAAAGTTATACCTGGAATAATCTGGAGGAAGTAGCTAGTAAAAAACCTGGAGAAATTATTTACAAATTTAATATAATTTCGATTTCAACTTCTTTTTTTAATGTTAAGTTCAGTTGTTAACTTTTAAAATTATTATATCATTTAGTTTACAATGCGTAATTCTAAACTCTTTTACATTACATTACAAAAAATATTGAACTTTTGAATAAAAATAAGCTGAATTCAACCCAAAAGTAAATAAGTTAAGTTTCAGCAAAATAGTTCAATTTTCAACCAAAAAGATGAATTTTCATTAACAAAAATTATTCTAAAAAAAGTAGTTCCACTTGGAACCAAGTAATTTATTTTTCGACCAAAAAACATGAATTCTCAATAAAAAATGTAATAGTTGATATTTCGATCAAAGAAGATTTAAATTTTAAATCGAAAACAGTTGGATTAAACAAAAAAGTTGCATTTTCAACCAAAAAATATGATTTAAAAAAAAAAGTTAATTTTTAACAAAAAGTTAATTTTTAACAAAAAAGATCAATTTTCTATAAAGAAGTGGCATTTTTAACGAAAATAATCAAATTTCTACGAAAAAAAAGATTAATTTTTGAACCAAAAAGACGAATTATCAGCGAAGAAAGATTTTTCAGTCAAGAAAAAAAATCAACTAAATTGTTAAATTTTCAAGCCAAAAAGATATATTTTCTACAAAAAATTTGAATTTGCAACCAAAAAATATGAATCTTAAAAAAAAAATTAATTTTCAACCAAAAAGTTAATTTGCAACTAAATAGTTTAATTTTCTACCAAATTGATGAATTTTCAAGCTAGAGATGAATTTTCTTCAAAACAATTGAATTCTCAACCCAAAAATATGAATTTTCTAAAAAACTGGTAAAATTTCAATAAAAAAAAAACGAATTTTCTACAAAACAGTTGAATTTTCAACAATAAAGTTTATTTTTAACCTGATAGTTGAATCTTCACCCAAATAGTTGAATTTTCTAACAAACTATTAAAATTCCAATCAAAAAGACGAATCTTCTGCCAAAAAGTTGAATTTTCAACAAAAAAAGTTCGTTTTCAGCGATATAGATGAATTTAAAACAAAATAGTTGAATCCTTAACCAAAACAGATTAATTTTCTACCAAAAAGTTGCATTTTTAACTAAAAAATTTTTTAAACCAAAAAGACGAAATTTCAACATAAAAATTCATTTTTAACCAAATAGTTTCATTTTTTACCAAACTTTTGAAATTTCAAGCCAGAAATATCAATTTTTTATGAAAAGTTATAGCTGGAAAAATCTGGAAGTAGCTAGTAAAAAACCTAGAGAAATTATTTACAAATTTAATATAATTTCGATTTCAAATTCTTTTTTTAATGTTAAGTTCAGTTGTTAACTTTTAAAATTATTATATCGTTTAGTTTAAAATGCGTAATTCTAAACTCTTTTACGTTACAAATTTTTAGTTTCAGATCTTCATTTTTAAGCGTACATTTTTAATTCAAAGAATTTTAAAATGCACTTTTAAATACTTAAACAATTAAAAATTAAAAGCTTTTGAAATTGAAATTTTTGGATACAAACTTTTTTGGTTGATCAACTGTAAATATAAATTAATTAATGATTTTTTTAAAATTAAACTGTACTTTAAGTATTAAAAGTGAACAATAATTGATTTTACAAGACGATTCTCAATCCATTCAAAATTATTTACAGATCTCAACGTTAAAAATTGAACACTTTCAATTCGAAAGCCTTATCAGTTAAACAAATGTAAACGTCCGATTGAAACTTTAAAAAATATATTCAATTTAAAAAAAAAACTTCAAATCAGTAGATTCATAATCGCTTCTATTATTCAATTTTAAATATTAGTATTTTAAATATAGTATAAAATTAAAAAAAAAACATTCCAGAAGATTTCCAAAATTGTCAAAAAAGAATCTGGAAGATTTTAAGGGCATTTTTTAATTTTAAAGGATTTTCAAAAAGTTTTAGGAAAAATTCGAATAATTTTAAAAGATATTTAAAAGTTGTGAATAAATTTCAAAAATAATGTTTTCAAACAATTTAAAACAAAATTTAGATTCTTGAAGATTTTAAAATAAAATGTTGAAGCTATTTAAGGATTTTGAAAGTTTATAAGATAATAAAAAAATGACAATTGAACGATTATTAAATTGAAACTACTTAAAATTAAAATAATTAAAATACTAATTAAAAAAAATCGTTAAATGTTTAATTTTTTTAGCTTAAAAATGCTTAAAATTATATTTTGAAAAGTTAAGAATTTATTGATTCATTTTTCAATTTAGAGCTTTGAAAATGATAACGTGGATTCATATTTTCTTAACTAAATCTTAGTCTTTGAACTGTACAATTTATAAAAGTTAAAAATTTTGCAGTTTAACTGCATTTATTTCAAAATTTTTCAGTTGAAAAGTGTTAAAGAGCTTCCATTTTATATGCCTAAATTATTGAGCGTTTAAATAACAAAAAATTGCATCAAATCAGTTTTAATCCTTGGTTTTAAAAGTTTAAATTTCAAGAGTTTCACTTTGAGTGCTGTAATTTGGAGTTCGGTTTTTATTACTTCAACTGAAACCATTTTTAGCTTTAAGAGTTTAATTTTTTTTAATTTTATTGCCGTGAAAAAATTTCGCAAACCGGAAAATGACTGGTATTTTTTATTTTATTTAAACGGCAACCCTGTATTTAGTTTTTAAACATTTTACGATTCTAAGAGTGTCTGTGAAGAAGTGGCTACTTTGATATAAATAATGACGATTTTGGAATATAATATAAATTTTTTCATTTTATCTAGCTTAAAAGAGCTTAAAATGATATAATTTTGAAAATTTACAAATTTATTGATTCCTTTCTAAATTTAGAGCATTTAAAACGATAGCGTGGATTTATATTTTTTGAAGTGAATCCGAATCTTTGAACTATAAATTTATAAATGTTTAGTATACATTTAATTTACAATTAAACCATTTTTAAACTTTTAAAATCGTTTAATTTCATTGAGCGTAAAAAATTTTGCGAACTAGGAAAACCCTGGGAAATGACAAGGATTTTTTTATTAAAACGGCCACCCTGAAAAAAATCTAGTAAAATACTTGTTATACTTAACTATTTTTTTTTGTATATGGATTTATTAGGTACTGTTATTACGTGGAGTTATAAGCAGTGGGCTGACAAAATTGCTGCGAATTTCGAAACATATTTCTACGTTAATCAAGAGCCAACGGAGGGCGAATTGCGACCAGATTTGATTCACCGTCGAGGAATTATTAAAGACAGTCACGGAGCCACTCAATCCTGGGCTGATTATCAATTAAGACCTAATTTCCCCATCGCTATGGTGGCTGTAAGTATTTCGAATATTTCATTCAGGAGTTAGGGGGCATCCATAAACTACGTTTCCAATTTTCAACAATTTTTAACAAAATAGTTCAACTTTTAACCAAACACGATGACTTTATTTAAATAATTGAATTTTCAACCCAAAAAAATGCATTTTCAACCAAATATTGGAATTTTCAAACAAATAAGATTAAAATTCAACCAAAAACAGTTGAAATTTCAAGCTAAAAAGTTAAATTCTTTAGAAGACAGTGGCATTTTCAACAAAAAAGTTAACTTTTAATCAAGAAAGATCACTTCCACCATAAAAGATTATTTTTCTACAAAAAGGCGAATTTTCAATCGCTTGAATTAAACGAAAAAGAAAAGAATTTCTAACAAAATATTCGAATCCTCAGCCAAGTAGATGATTTTTCAGTCAAGAAAGGTCCATTTTAAATCGAATAGTTTAATTTCAACTAAAAAAACACAATATTTTTTTTTAACTAAAATGAAAGCATCAAATTTTCAGTTAAAGAAATTAATTTTGATAAGGAAAACAAACTTTCAACCAGTTAAATGCAACCAAAAAGACAAATTTTTAACTAAATAGTTGAATCCTCAAACAAAAAGATGAATTTTCAACAAAGAACTTTAATTTTATAACAAAAAAAAACAATTTTCCACAAAATACGTTAATTTTTTACCAAATAGTTGTATTAACAACCAAATTGTCGAACTTTCAATCAAAGGAGACGAATTTTTCGCAAAATATTTCAACTTTCAACCAAAAACCATGACTTTATTTAAATAATTGAATTTTCAACCCACAAAAATGCATTTTCAACCAAATATTGGAATTTTCAAACAAAAAAGATTAAAATTCAACCAAAAACAGTTGAATTTGAAAGCTAAAAAGACAAATTCTGTAGAAGACAGTTGAATTTTCAATAAAAAAGTTAACTTTCAATCAAGAAAGATCACTTCCACCATAGAAGATTATTTTTCTACCAAAAGACGAATTTTCAATCGTTTGAATTAAACGAAAAAGAAAAGAATTTTTAACAAAATATTCGAATCCTCAACCAAGTAGATGATTTTTCAGTCAAGAAAGGTGAATTTTAAATCGAATAGTTTAATTGCAACTAAAAAACACAATATTTTTTGAACTAAAATGAAAAAGCATCAAATTTTCAGTTAAAGAAATTAATTTTCATAAGAAAAACAAACTTTCAACCAGTTAAATGCATCCAAAAAGACAAATTTTTAACTAAATAGTTGAATCCTCAACCAAAAAGATGAATTTTCAACAAAGAACTTTAATTTTATAACAAAAAAAAACAATTTTCCACAAAATACGTTAATTTTTTACCAAATAGTTGCATTAACAACCAAATTGTTGAACTTTCAATCAAAGGAGATGAATTTTTAGCAAAATAGTTCAACTTTTAACCAAAAACGATGACTTTATTAAAATAATTGAATTTTCAACCCACAAAAATGCATTTTCAACCAAATATTGGAATTTTCAAACAAAAAAGATTAAAATTCTACCAAAAACAGTTGAATTTTCAAGCTAAAAAGACAAATTCTTTAGAAGCAAGTTAAATATTCAATAAAAAAGTTAACTTTTAATCAAGAAAGATCACTTCCACCATAAAAGATTATTTTTCTACCAAAAGGCGAATTTTTAATCGCTTGAATTAAACGAAAAAGAAAAGAATTTTTAACAAAATACTCGAAGCCTCAAACAAGTAGATGATTTTTCAGTCAAGAAAGGTGAATTTTAAATCGAATAGTTTAATTTCAACTAAAAAAACACAATATTTTTTGAACTAAAATGAAAGCATCAAATTTTCAGTTAAAGAAATTAATTTTCATAAGAAAAACAAACTTTCAACCAGTTAAATGCATCCAAAAAGACAAATTTTTAACTAAATAGTTGATCCCTCAACCAAAAAGATGAATTTTTAAAACAACTTTCATTTTATAACAAAAACAAAACAATTTTCCACAAAATACAGTAATTTTTTACCAAATAGTTGAATTTTTAACTTATGAACGATAATTTTTTAATCAAAAATAAAATAGTTATTTTGAGATAAAAAAATTAATTTTTAACCCAAAAAAGAGGAATTTTCAACCAAGAAAGATGACTTTTATATCATAAAAGATTATTTTTCTACCAAAAGACGAATTTTCGACCAGTTTAATTAAAAGAAAAAGAAAAGAATTTTAAACAAAATACTCGAATCTTCAATCAAATAAATGAATTTTCAATCAAGAAAGAATTATTTCAAACCCAACAGTTTAATTTTCGACTAAAAAACAAAGGTTTTTTGAACTAAAATGAAATCAGCAAATTTTCAGTTGAAAAAATTAATTTTCATAAAAAAGCGAACTTTCAACCAGTTAAATTCAAACAAAAAAGACGAACTTTCAACAAAATAGTTGAATCCTCAACTAAAAAGATAAATTTTCAACAAAAAACTTAATTTTTCGACAAAAGGGATGAATTTTTTAACTGAAATAATGAATCTTCAACCAAAAAAAGAATGCATTTTTGAAAAAATAGATTAAATTTAAACCAAGTGGTTCATTTTTCAACCAAAAAAGATGAATTCTTAACGAAACATGTAATAGTTAATATTTAAACAAACAAAAAAAGTTAATTTAAAATAAAAAACAGTTGAATTCAAACAAAAAAGACGAATTTTCAATAAAATTGTAGAATCCTCAGATAAACAAGATTATTTTTCAACCAAACAGTTGAATTTTTAACAAAAAAGGATTAATTTTTAAGCAATAAGATTAACTTTCTACCAAAAAAGACAAATTTTTAACAGAATACATGCATTTTCTACCAAATAGTGGAATTTTCATCTTTTTTGTATAGGAAATTCTTTGGTTAAATTCGGCTAAAATTGAACTTTTTTGTTAATAATTAAATTGTCTTCTAAAAAAAATGTCTATTCATCAAAAAATTCATCATTCTTGGTTGAAACTGAACTTTTTTTGTTGAAAATTCACCTCTTTCGTAAGAAAATTCTTTTTAGGTGAAAATTCAGCTATTTTGTAGAAAATGCTTAGTTTTTGGTTGAACTGAACTTTTTTTAATTAACAATTAAAATTTTTTTTTTATATATCAAAACTATTAAATTTTTTGTTGAAAGTTAAATTACTTTATTAAAAATCCATTTATTTGGTTGAAGATTTATACTTTTGTTTGAAAATTCACCTCTTTGGTTGAAAAGTTAAATATTTTGTTGTAAATTGTTCTTTTTCTGGGTTGAAAATTCATATTTTCGGGTTGAAAGTTAACTTTTTTGTTGAAAATTCACTTTTTCTGTTTGGAAATTCACCTTTTCTGTTTGGAAATTTAAAAAATTCGTTTTAATGGCTTGAAAATTCGACAATTTGATTAAAAAGTCAACTTATTTGTGGAAAAGTCTTTTTTTTAATGAATATAACTTATCTAAAATTAACTTTATCTAGAATTGAAGTCTTTTTTCGTTTAAAATTCAACATGTTTGTTCAGAGTTGAACTACTTCGTTAAAAATTCATTTTTTGTTTGAAGATTCATAATTCGAGTTGAAACTTCGTCCTTTTTGGTAAAAAATTAATCTTCTTGATTAAAAATCATCTATTTTATTGAAAATGCAATGTTTTTACCCGAAATATTAGGAATTTGAAGCTTCTCAATTTGAATTTTATATTAGTACCTACAATAATTTTACTTAAAAGAATTTAATCCTCTATTTCTATGAAAAATCTTATTTCTCCTGTTTTTAAACCATTTTGTCTTGTGAAGCCTTTTACCTCAAGAAATATGTTCTTGATTTGCAACTACAGATTTGATTTAGCTTTCTGGTTTAGTTTCTCGATTGAATCGTCAACGATTTCTTCGCTGTCGACAATGTCCTTCAAATCCACAAAATTAGGAAATAAATCGTTCAGGAACTATTTGAAATTGGTATCATCAAAAAGAATCTATTTCAAAGCTTTTTGTTTTCTAATGGCTTGAATGTCTGTTTATGATTCTTAAAAAATGAATCTAAACCTTGCAAAAAGGTCGGAAAAAGGGAAAATTGTGTCAAAATTATCGATTTTAGGTGTTTTAAGGTTTTTTTTTTTCAATTTTAAGGGGAAAAGGGGATTAGATAAAAAAGAGGACGGTCTGTAATCGCTGTGATATAAATGTTAAGACTAATTTAACAAATTTTTTCAGGCTCCCGAGTTATTCCAACCAGAACATGCATGGAATGCTCTGAAAAAGGCTGAAGAAGTTCTTCTGGGCCCGCTTGGAATGAAGACTTTAGATCCTGCAGACTGGGGTTACGATGGTTATTACGATAATTCGAATGACTCTAACGATCCGAAAGTGGCGCATGGATGGAATTATCATCAGGGTCCGGTAAGTTCAGATTATTATTCAGATATATCAGAGAATTTTTATACACCTGGAAAAAACCTGGAAATGCCAGGGAATTTTTTTTTAAGTCAGAAATTTTTTTTGAGAGCGTATCTAAAATGTGTTGTCACTTGTAAAGGTAGCTTTATATAACTATATTGAACTATTTGGTTGAAATTTCGTTGTTTTTGGTTGGAAATTAATTTTTTAACTGAAAAATTTAACTATTCTATTTATGGTTTAAAATTAATCTTTTTTACTTAAAAATTCAGGTATTTGGTTAAAAATTCGTCCTTGTTGGTAGAAAATTAATCTTCTAGATTGAAAATTTATTTTTTTTCTGAAAAATTCAACAGTTTGGTTGAAATTTTTTTTTCTGTTGACTGAAAAATCTGTCTCAGTTGAAAACTCTTCCTTTTGGTTAAAATATCAACTATTTATTTTTCGTTGACAAGTCATCTTTTTTGGTTGAAAAGTCATCTACTTAGTTGAAAGTTATACTATTTTGTTAAAAATTATGTTTTTTGGTTGAAGATTCATAATTTTACTTGAGCACTTCATCTCTTTGGTTAAAAATTAATTTTTCAACTAAAAATTTAACTATTCGACTTTTGGTATGAAAATTTAATTGTTTAATTATTGGTTGAAAATGTATCATTTTTAGTGTAAAATTCATCTATTTTGTGAAAAATTCGTCTTTTTGAAAGAAAAATTAATCTTCTTGGTTGAAAATTCATCTTTTTGGTTTAAAATTCAACTATTCCACTTGAATATTTATCATTTTAGTTGAAAATTCATCTTTTTTGTTGACAATTAATCACTTTGGTTGAAAATTTAATTTTTAATTTTTGGTTGTAAACTGAAAATTTAACTATTTCATTTTTGGTGGAAAATTTGTCTTTTATAGTTAAAAATTCAACTATTTCATTGAAAATTGATCTTTTTTAGTTGAAAATTCATCTATTTTGTGAAAAACTCGTATTTTTTAAAGAAAATTGATATTCTTGGTTGAAAATCCATATTTTTTGTTGAAAAATCATCACTTTAGTTGAAAATTTAATTTTTCATTTCTGGTTGAAAATTAATTTTTCGTTGAAAATTAATTTTTTTTAACTAAAAATTCAACTATTGCATTTTTGATTGAAAATTTATCTTTTATAGTTGAAAATTCAACTATTTGGTTGAAAATTAATCTTTTTTTATTAAAAATTTAGGTATTTGGTTAAAAATTCGTCCTTGCTGGTAGAACATCAATCTTCTAGATTGAAAATTCATTTTTTTCTGGAAAATTTAACAGTTTGGTTGAGATTTTTTTTGTCTGTTGACTGAAAAATCTATCTCAGTTGAAAACTCTTCCTATTGGTTAAAATATCAACTATTATATTTTCCGTTGAGAAGTCATCTTTTTTGGTTGAAAAATCATCTACTTGGTTGAAAGTTAAACTACTTTGTTAAAAATTATTATTTTTTTGGTTGGAGATTCATAATTTTAATTGAAAATTCATTTTGTTGGTTGAAAATTAATTTTTTTTAACCTAAAATTAGTCTAATCCAGTAGAATATTACATTATTTTAGTTGAGCATTCATATCTTTGGTTAAAAATTAATTTTTCAACTAAAAATTTAACCATTCAACTTTTGGTGTAAAATTTATGTTTTTTAGTAGAAAACTCATGTAATTTGTTAAAAATTCGTCTTTTGGTAAAAAATTAATCATTTTGGTTGAAAATTTCACTATTTTGGTTGATGATTCATTATTTTAGTTGAAAATTCAAATACTTGGTTAATAGTTAAGGTCTTGTTTAAAAATAATTTTTTTGGTTGATGATTCATCATTTTAGTTGAAAATTCATCTCTTTGGTTGAAAATTAATTTTTTTAGCTATTCAATTTTTGGTTGAAAATTTAATTTTTGGTCTAAAATTTATCTTTTTTAGTGTAAAATTCATCTATTTTGTGAAAAATTCGTCTTTTTGAAAGAAAAATTAATCTTCTTGGTTGAAAATTCATCTTTTTGGTTGGAAATTCAACTATTCCAGTTAAATATTTATCATTTTAGTTAAAAGTTCATCTCTTTGATTGAAAATTATATTTTTTTCAACTGAAAATTAAATTGTTCAATTTTTGGTTAAAAATCTATCTTTTTCAGTATAAAATTAATCTATTTTGTGAAAAATTCGTCTTTTTGGAAGAAAAATTAATCTCCGTGTTTGAAAATTCATCAATTTTGGTTGTAAACTGAAAACTTAACTATTTCATTTTTGGTTGAAAATTTGTCTTTTATAGTTAAAAGTTCAACTATTTAATTGCAAATTAATCTTTTTCAGTTGAAAATTCATATATTTTGTGGAAAATTTGTCTTGGAAGAAAAATAATCTTCTTATTTGAAAATATATCTTTTTGGTTGGAAGTTCAATCATTCCAGCAGTTAAAGATTCATAATTATAGTTGAAAATTCATCTCTTTTGTTGAAAATTAATCACTTTGATTGAACATTTAATTTTTAATTTTTGGTTGATAATTAATTTTTTTTAACTGAAAATTTAACTATTCCATTTTTGTTTGAAAATTTGTGTTTTATAGTTGACAGTTCAACTATTTGATTGAAAATTGATCTTTTTTAGTGGAAAATTCATCCATTTTGTTGAAAATTAGTCTTTTTGGAAGAAAATTAATATTTTTAGTGGAAAATTCATCACTTTGGTTGAAAATTTTATTTTTAATTTCTGTTTGATAATTAATTTTTAGTTGAAAAATAATAATTGTTCTCACTGAAAAATAATTGTTTTCACTGAAAATTTATTAAAAATTCATCTATTTTGTGGAAAATTAGTCTTTTTTGGAAGAAAAATAATCTTCTTATTTGAAAATATATCTTTTCGGTTGGACGTTAAATTATTCCAGTTAAAGATTTATCATTTTAGTTGAAAATTCATCTTTTTTGTTGAAAATTCATCACTTAGGTTTAAAATTTAATTTTTAATTTATGGTTGAAATTAAATTTTTTTTAATGAAAATTTAACTATTCCATTTTTGGTTGAAAGTTTGTGTTTTATAGTTGACAGTTCAACTATTTGATTGAAAATTGATCTTTTTTAGTTGAAAATTCATCCATTTTGTTGAAAATTAGTCTTTTTCGGAAGAAAATTGATGTTCTTGGTTGGAAATTTATCTTTTTGGTTGAAAATTCAACTATTTCAGTTAAAAATTCAACATTTTAATTGAAAATTCATATTTTTTTGTTGAAAATTCATCACTTTGGTTGAAAATTTGAATATTCCATTTTTGGTTGAAAATTTATCTGTTATATTTGAAAATTCACATATTTGGTTGAAAATTGATCCTTTTTAGTTGAAAATTCACCTGTTTTGTGGAAAATTCTTTTTTGGAAGAAAATTAATATTCTTAGTAGAAAATTCATCACTTGGGTTGAAAATTTTGTTTTTAATTTCTGTTTATAAATTAATTTTTAGTTGAAAATTAATTTTTTTCACTGAAAATTTATTTTTCAACTGAAAATTTATTAAAAATTCATCTATTTTGTGGAGAATTCGTCTTGGAAGAAAAATAATCTTCTTATTTGAAAATATATCTTTTTGGTTGGAAGTTAAATTATTCCAGTTAAAGATTCATAATTTTAGTTGAAAATTCATCTTTTTTGTTGAAAATTCATCACTTAGGTTTAAGATTTAATTTTTAATTTATGGTTGAAATTTAATTTTTTTTTAATGAAAATTTAACTATCGCATTTTTGGTTGAAAATGTATCTTTTATTGTTGAAAATTCAACTGTTTCGTTAAAAATGGATATTTTTTTATTGAAAATTACACTGTTTAGTTGAAAATTCATCTATCTCGTTAAAAATGAAATATTTTTATTTAAAAATTAGGAACTTGAAGCGTTTCAAAATGAATTGAATATAGTTCCCACAATAATTTCACCTGAAAGAATATATTTCCCTACTTTCGTGAAACCCCTCTTTATTCTCCTTGTTTTTACATCGTACCTACTGGCCTGTAAAATATCCTTCATCCAAAAAATTAATATGTAAATATGCACTAAATTTACGTATATAAAGATAAAATAAAAATTTGTTTTAATTATTATTATTCAAATTCATGGACGTTAGGAACAAATTCAAGGAATTGTTTATTAAGTTTTAAGCATTATTTATTCATTTAGTTATTCGATAGTGATAATATATTTAAAAATAGTCAAAGCTTTCTAAATTGAACATATTAATTAAATTCCTAGAAACTGCACCATTAAAAAATCACTGATCCATTACAAATTACAAATACAAAAAACAGTTATTTAATTTTACATATGAATAGTACTATTTTTACACATTTAAATATTTAAAAGGCCTGAAAAAACATTATTTATAATAAACTCGCGAAATTGCATGAATATTCCGGGTGGATTGTTTTTAAAAATACGAAATACTTGAATGACTCCGTACTATGAAGAATTATACCTGAAAAAATCTTGAGATACCTCGAAAAAACCTGTAATTGTCAGGGAATTATTTTGCCGGATTTGAATAGATACCCTGCCGTTCCTTTATTATTATTTTAATTATTTTACAGGAATGGCTTTGGCCGATAGGTTTCTTCCTCCGAGCTCGTCTACATTTCGCTCGTCTAGTCGGGGGTAAAGAGGAATTAGAAAGAACCATAGAATCAACGGAAGCCATAATTTCTCGACACCTGATCGAAGCTTCTACTAATCACTGGAGAGGACTTCCTGAACTTACGAACAAGGATGGCGAATATTGTAAGGACAGTTGTCGCACCCAGGCATGGAGTGCTTCCACAGTTTTAGAGGTATTCCAACATTTCTATCAATTTCAAAAATCAATATTGTTATTGTAGACCAGTCAGCAGGGCTGAATTAAAGGTAAAATTTCATAATAATTGTAATATTTTTAAAACTTTGCAGTTACATAAAACGTACTTCTCTAAGGAACAATGTCGATTTGCAACTCCGTCAGAGGTCGGGAACATGTAAATTTTTTAGAAAAAGACATTTTATTGAATAAGCACTCGAAAAAAAATGTAATAGTTCTGCAAATGGAGTAGTACATAGAATTTAGTTGTCTAATACTAAATTTTAATTTGCAACCAATTTGAAGGTCCGGAACATGTTTGTTTTTGTATTAATTGAAATTTTGTTAATAACTTTTAGGAAAAAATTATAATAAAGGTGCAAACTTGCATAATGATTTAAATTATTGTTTAGAATTAAACATACGATTTGCAACCTCATTATTTATACGGAATATGCAATTATTTATATTTGTTGATTCTTGATTTTTTTTAAGTATGGCTCAGTGAAAAAAAAATGTAATAATTTTGCAAAGTGGTTGCAATTGTTTGATGTAATGCTACGTATGTAGTGTTGAGTTTGCAACCCAATAAGTGATCGGGAACTTGTTAAAATTTCAAATATTAAAATTTGTAGTCGTTTAATTGGTTTTTTTTTCATTAAAAAACAAATGTAATAAATTTCCAAATTGGGGTATGATTAAAAAATGCCAATTTAAAAAGCAGTTAAAAATTGCAACCCATTTGAAGCTTGGGATTGTAAGAAAATTTCAAATTTTCTGTATTTTTAGTAATTTTGGCTTTTTTATTCATTCAAAACATAGAATATTTTTGCAAATTTGAGTAAATAATCCAAACTAAAGTAGGTAATAATTAATTGTAAATACTAATTTACGCATGGAAAATAATTAAGTTCATTTAGTTAATAGTTAAAACAATTTGTTTTAGTACAAGGAGAAAAATCATTCCTGAAACATTACCGCAAAGTTGAGTCAAACGGGGATATAGTGACATTTTGCAATAATTTCATAGAATGTTAAATATTTTTTCCATAATAATTTGTAGAAATTTTACCAGCTGTTGGGTAAAATTCAAATTTTCTTTATTTTACCCAACTGCTAGTGAAATTCCTACAAACTATTATTGAAAAAATATTGAACATCTTATGAAATTATTGCAAAATGTCACTATTTCCCCGTTTTACTTAATTTTTCGGTAATGTATCACAAATGAATTTTCTACGTGTAGTTTTGAAACTTTTCACTAAAAATTTAGCCGAAACCGAATAATAATAATTAGTAGATCTTGACATTAAAGCAAATTAGTTACTCAATTTTCACTAATGCAGTTTAAAAAAAATTACTACATCCTAATGTATTTATTTAAAATAATGCAGTCTATACAAATAAGTATTAATTGCAAGTTTAAGATATGCGTACAATCATTAATTTTAATTTTAAATTGTTAACACGTACAGTGTTTTAACTATTAACTAAATGAACTTAATTATTTCCCATGCGTACACTAGTATTTATAATTAATTATTACCTACTTTAGTTTAGATTATTTACTCAAATTTGCAAAAATATTCTATTTTTTGAATGAATAAAAAAGCCAAAATTACTAAGAATACAGAAAATTTGATATTTTCTTACGATCCCAACCTTCAAATGGGTTGCAATTTTTAACTGCTTTTTAAATTGGCATTTTTTAATCATACCCCAATTTGCAACTTTATTACATTTGTTTTTTAATGAAAAAAAAAATTAAACGACTACAAATTTTAATATTTGAAATTTTAACAAGTTCCCGATCACTTATTGGGTTGCAAACTCAACACTACATACGTAGCATTACATCAAACAATTGCAACCAGTTTGCAAAATTATTACATTTTTTTTTCACTGAGCCATACTTAAAAAAAAATCAAGAATCAACAAATATAAAGAATTGCATGTTCCGTATAAATAATGAGGTTGCAAATCGTATATTTAATTCTAAACAATAATTTAAATCATTATGCAAGTTTACACCTTTATTATAATTTTTTCCTAAAAGTTATTAACAAAATTTCAATTAATACAAAAACAAACATGTTCCGGACCTTGAAATTGGTTGCAAATTTAAATTCAGTATTAGACAACTAAATTCTATGTACTACTCCATTTGCAGAAATATTAATTTTTTCCGAGCCCTTATTCAATAAAATGTATTTTTCTAACAAATTTACATGTTCCCGACCTCTGACGGGGTTGCAAATCGACAATGTTCTTTAGGGAAGTATGTTTTATGTAACTACAAAGTTTTAAAAATATTACATTTAATATGAGATTTTTTTCTCTACTGACTGGCCTATTGCACGGATCACAGCGGTTCAGTACTTCAATTTTTGGTAAAGAAAGGGAGCAAGAAAATTTAAAAGAAAAAATGGTTTAATTAAAGAAAAACTGATTGATTAAATTCGAAATTGATGAAAATTGGTAAAAATTGAGAAAATTGATAAAAAGTTTAAATTAAAATTAAAACTAAATTTTTTTAAAAATTAAAATTAAAAATTGATTAATTAAAGAAAAATTTAAAATTTAAAGAAAATTCCTGACGAATTGAGTGGGGGGGGGCCCCCCAGGATTAACGCAGAATGTGACATCACATATGGAAAATATAACTGTGAATGACATTTTCTTGAAATGCTTGAAAAAACGAAAATTAGTTATTTTATTTATTAAATCACAGACTTTACACACCTTCCCCTATTTCCCTCTTTTTCACTTATTTGAAGAATTTCTTTTTTTCCCCTGTTTTCAAGAAACTTCCTCTTTTTATCGTCTTTTCGCTTAAATTCGAACTGAATCAATAGAAAACAATAAAAAAATGCAACTATTTTTGGTTGATAGTTCATTCTTTTTAATTGAAAAGTCTGATATTATATTTTTGGTTCCAAATTCATCTCTTTTGGTTTAAAATTCTACTATTTGGTTGAAAATTTAACTATCTTATTAAAAAGTCATATTTTTTGGTCGAAAGTTCTTTCTTTTTTTTTGAATATTCGTCTTTTTGGATTAAAAATTCTTGTTTTGATAGAAAATTAATCATTTCTGACTAAAAGTTATTTTTTCTTAATAATTCAGAAGTCTACTTTTATATTTTTGGTTCAGAATTCATCTCTTTTGGTTGAACATTTAATTATTTTGTTGAAAATTCAAATATTTTCTTAGAAAGTCTTCTTGTTGGCATGAAAATTCCACAATTTGATTGAAATTTTTTTTATTCTTGACTGCAAAATCTTTCTTAGTTTGAAATTTGTCTTTGTCGTTTGAAAATTAATTTCTTTTTGTTAAAAATGCAACTGTTTGATTGAAAATTCATCAATTGATAGAAAACTAATCTCTTTTTGTTGAAACTTAATTTCTTTTTAATTGAAAAGTGTATAATTATATTTTTGGTCAATAATTTATCTCTTTTGGTTGAAAATTCTTCTAATTGGTTAAAAATTTAACTATTTTGTTAAAAATTAATTTTCTGAACTAAAAATTTAACTGGTCCATTTTTTCCGGAAAACTGATCGATTTTAGCTGAAAATTCAACTATTAAATTTTTTATTGAGAATTCATCTTTTTTGATTGATAATTCAACTGCTCGGTTGGAAGTTAAATTACTTTATTAAGCATTCATTTTATTGATTGAAGATTTAACTATTTTATTATAAAATTCGTTTTTATTTGGGTTGCAAATCAGTTTTTTTCAACTGAAAATTTTACTGTTCCATTTTTTGTTGGAAATTCATATTTTCGGGTTGAAAATTCAACTGTTTTGTAGAAAATTTCTCTTTTTGGTTTAAACATTCAACTGTTTTGTTGAAAATTCGTCTTCATGGGTTCAAAAATCTATTATTTTCGAAGAAAATTCAACTATTTGGTTGAAAATTCACTTTTCGGTTTAAATTAATTGTTAATTAATTAATTTGGGTTTTTTGGTTAAAAATGTAACTTTTTGATTAAAAATTAATCTGTTTTAGTTGAGGCTTCAGCTATTTTGTGGAAAATTCGTTTTTTTATGCTTTTGATTTGAAATAAAAATCTCTTTGCTTTTAAATATTAACTATTACATTTTTCTATTATCTATTACATTTTTCGTTGAGAATTAATCTTCTTTGATTGAAAAGTCAAATATATGGTTGAAATTTTAACTTCTTCGTTAAAATTTTTTTTTAAGATTCATTATTTTAGTTGAAAATTCAACTATTTGTTTGGCTGTTTTGAATCTTTTTTCTTTAAAAATTTGTCCATTTGGTTGAAAATTTATCTTTGTGGATCGAATAGTCAACTATTTTGTTTAAAATTTAATTTTTTTTCCTAATATTCAAGTATTTTGTTAAAGTCATTTTTTGTTTGAAAATTCAACTGCTTTATTAAAAAGTCTTCTTTTTGAAAATTTACCTATTTTGTTGGAAGTTCGCTTTTTGGGGTACAAATGAACTATTTTGTTAAAAATTCACATTTTTGGATTGAAAATTAAACTTTTTTGTAGCAAATTTTCTCTTTTCGACTTAAATCTGACAATTTGGTAGAAAATTTAACCATTCGGTTGAAAAATCAAATATTTGATGAAAAATAAACTTTTTTCTTGAAAATTCAGTTTTTGGGTTAAAAATTGTTTTCTTAATTAAATTATCTTAATAATGCTTTTTGGCTTAGAAGTTAGGCAAATTGTTTTGTAGAAAATTCGTATTTATGGCTTGAAAATTCAATAATTTGGTTGAAGTTTTTTTTTCTTATTGACTGAAAAATCTTTCTCGAAAAATGTACCTATTTTGTTAAAAAAAAAATCTTTTTTGTTGAATTCAACTCTTTTTTATTTAAAATAAAAATATTTTTTGTATGAAATATCAATTATTAAATTTTTCTTTGAGAGCTCACATTTTTTCGGTAGAAAATTCAACTAATTAGTTAAAAATTAATTTTTACTTTGTGGCAAATTTTTTTTCTTTCTTTCTTGAAAATTCTGTCTTTTTTTTTTGTTTGTTGAAAATGAACTTTCTTATTGGAAATTCACATTTTGTAGTGGAAAATTAAACTTTTTGGTATAAAATTCGTCTGCTTGGCTCAAAATTGGACAATTTGGTAGAAAATTCAACTATCTGGTTGAAAATTCAAATATTTGATAGAAAATAACCTTTTTTTTTAAATTTATATTTTCTGGTTCAATATTCCACTGTTTTGTAGAAAATTCATCTTTTTGGCTTGAAAATTCCAAAATTTGGTCGATTTTTTTTCTTTCTTGACTGAAAAATCTTCTTTGGTTGAAAAATCAACTATTTTGTAGAAAATTTGAGTTTTTGGATGAATTAAACTGTTTCTGAATTAAAATAAAAATATTTTTTGGGTTGTGAGCATTTTGACCTCTATAGATATGTTTTTGATTTGCAACTACAGACTTGATTTATCCATCGAGTTTAGTTTCTCGATTTAATTGTTGCGATATCTTCGCTGTCGACAATGTCCTTCAAATCTAAAAAATTAGTAAATAAATCGTTTTCGGAAATATTTGAAATTGATATCATCAAAAAGAATATCTTTCAAAGCCTTCAAATTTGAAGGATAAATGGGGAAAAAAGTGATTGAGTAAAAAAGTGAACGGACTGTGATCCCTGTTATTGATATAAATGTATGATTCCAATTACATGATCCATTTAATTTCAGGTCCTTTACGAGCTGGAGAAACTGAAACGTGAGTTGAAAACTGAGAACAAGGGAGTTGAGAATTGATACAATTTTGCGTGTGTTCACCACCGCTACTTACACTTAGAGTACCTAAAATTAGAAAACGTAGGAAATTCGCAACGAGAGAGGCTATGTACTGACGAAAGAGCACTATTTGCACAACGCACGGAGACACACGCATCCTCCACACCCCTAGGTCTAAAAACCACACCCTCTCGTAGTTCAATAACGATAGATATTGTTCCTTCCTCAGAAGAGACAACCTCAAATTTCTCGAGCCTAGAAGAAATCAGACAAGAGCCTCCGAATGGTCTGGAAGAAAGCTTCACATCCTGGAAAGCAAAAGCAAATCCAAGGTCTGAAGTAATCCACAGAGCTGCTCGATTTATCTACAATTCCGAATTCCACCCAGATTTTGAAAGCAGCGAGCAACGAGATAAATCAAACGCTTACTCGAATTCCGAGTTTCGGAACAGTGTGACTGACGATTGGAGACCCTCGACGGATCATGAATACGAAAAGTTTGATTTGAAGAAATCAGAGTCTAGACTGAAGTACGACATTTTGGATTATTACGAGAGATACAGTCCCACCACAGCAAAGACTTTGATAGATACGCTTCTTCTCCCGAGAAATGAAATCTGCAAACAGTGCGCTAGATTCAAGGACAGTCCTGTTTACAGCGATCGTTTAATTTATTCGAAAATGATTCTCTATGCGAGAGAAATGATAATGTTTCAGTTCGGGGATTCAGTTCATTTTAGAAGTCCTCGATCAAACGATTCGCCCCAATCTTCTCAGCTTGGCGATTACATGCCAGTTTGCAATTTAGCGAAAACAAATGCCTCTGGGATTTTTTATTTGTCTGGTCCTCAGGATGTTTTTGATTTGAAGTCGTCCTTGGGACCCGAAATCGTGATGATGAACAGCGAGTTCAGCGGAATAGTGAATACGCAAATGTATCATCGTCGAGGACGTGACTCCTGCAGTCGAGTTTCTCAAACTTGGAACAGACCGATGAGATTTCAAGCTGAAGAAAGCAGTTTGAGGAATTTCAAGAGCTTTGGTTTCAACGCAGATTTGAACAGCTGGGTCAATCTTCGTCAACAAGTGAAAAATTCCAGGGAGAAAGAGTTTTCAACTGTAGAATCCCAACCGAATAGGGCGAGTCTTTTGCTTTTGGAACCGCTGATTTTTATGCCGAGTTTTTCCCAAGGCAAGATGAATTTTTCGAAAAGTCGCATCAACCATACTGAGAAATTAACATTAGCAAAAATCGTAATCGCCTACACGCTGGCCTTTGTCATCGTTACGATTATCACTTTTTACGTAGTATATTTTACTTAATTGCACAGTTAAGTAGGGTTTATTAACTTTTTATTCCGTATAATTTCAAATAGTCGCTCTTCTCTGGACCTGAAACGGATCGAATGAAAGGATGAAAAGCCGGAGTGGTGAAAAAAATGTGATTAGGTTTAGGTCAAATAAATTCTTTATTAGGCAGTGTTTGTATAGTAATTTTTTTATATACGTATAGTGAAGTGAAATAATTGGACGATTCGAAGACAATGGTTTCCGACAATTTCCTTTAAAAATTGTCAGCTCGATTCGTTTGACGGCTTGTAATAATTCGGTTTGGCATATTTTTTAGCCATAAATGATCAATTAGGACTGGTTTTTAAGCTTTTATTGTTACGTCCAATATGATCGTCAAATCTGTGTTTATTTGTAGAGTTCTAGTGGATTTTCGAGCACTTTGTTTTGTGCTTCCACTTATATTTATTTTTATTGACTTATCCTACGAAATTACTCGAATCAAATAATTTTACAGGATAAAGTTTGTTATGTTCGAATGAATTTATTGTTGATTCGTTATGTAAGAGATGTTTAATATGCTTAATGAAAACAGAATACCATTTCGCCTAACACTCGATTCTTGAATGTTCCTATTTTTTAATAACGATATTTTTAACCCAAATACTCAAAAACTAAAATTGTAATAAATCTTGAGTATATTTTTGTATCGTTTTGAATGATATTCGAGAAACACTGATAGTATTGAATCGGAAACTTGGAAAATATAGTTCGATGGTCAACAATGTTTGAAATGCGAGAAATTTAAGTAATAAAGAAATATGTTTGTAAGTTAGTTGTTTTATTGACACATTTGCTGCAACGAAAAGATATCTTAGAGTAAATAAAAATTAAATTTAGTTCTGTTTCCTGAAAACAAATTTTCAAATGGATGAAGTACAAAATAAATTACTAGGTTTTCGAATTATATTCTAAATAAACTTTTTAGAAGAGGTTGACAATTTAACTATTTAAAAAATTTCTTTTTTGGTAAAAATTAATTTATTATTAAAAATTCACATTTTTGGGTTGAAAATTAAATTGTTTTGTTGAAGAGTATTGTTTTTTTGGTTAAAAATGAACATTTAATTTAAAATTGTTGGATTGAAAATCAAACTGTTCTGTAGAAAATTCGTCTTTTGGGCTTAAAGCTGACAAATTGGTGGAAAATGAAAATAACCTTTTTTGTTGAAAATTCATAATTTCGTAAAAAATTCAACTATTGGGTTGAAAATTAACTTTTTTTTTAAATTCGTCTTTTTGGCTTAAAAATACAAATAATTGGTTAAAATTCTTTGTCTCTCTTGACTTAAAATTCAAATATTTTGTTGAAAATTTAACCGTTTTGTAGAAAATTCGTCTTTTTGGCGTAACAATTTAGTTGACGTTTTTTTTTTCATGACTGAAAAATCTTTCTTGAAATATACCTATTTTGTTAAAAAATGAATTGGTTAAAATATATATTCATTTTGTTGTTGAGAATTCATCTTTTTGCTAGAAAACTCAACTATTTTTTTTTGAAAATTCATATTTTCGGGTTGGTAATGATTTTTAATTAAATTATCTTAATAATTCTCTTTGCCTAAGAATTTATGCAAATTGGTTTGTAGAAAATTCGTATTTTTGGCTTAAAAATTCAACAATTTGGTTGAAATTTTTTTTCTTTCTTGACTGAAAAATCTTTCTTTGAAAATATGTACCTACTTTGTTAAAAAAATCTTTTTCTATTGGGTTGAATTATACTGTTTTTATTCAAAATAAAAAATTTTTTTTGTGAAAATGTCAATTATTAAATTTTTTGTTGAGAATTCATCTTTTTCGGTAGAAAATTCAGCTATTTGGTTAAAACTTCAAATATTTCGTTGAAAATTTAACTGTTTTGTAGAAAATTCGTCTTTTTGTCTTAAAATTTGATAATTTGGTAGAAAATTCAACTATATTGTTAAAAATTTAAATACTTGATTGCAAATAACCTTTTTTGTTGAAAATTTATAATTCCGATTTGAAAATTGAACTTTTTTGTAGAAAATTCGTTTTTTGGCTTGAAAATTCAAAGAATTGATTTAAATTTGTTTTCTTTTTTGACTTAAAATTCAACCATTTTGTTGAAATTTTGGTGAAAAATTGAACTATTTGGTTGAAAATTAACTTTTTGTTTGAAAATTCGTCTTTTTGGCTTAAAAATACAAATAACTGGTTAAAATTCTTTTTCTTTCTTGACTTAAAATTCAAATATTTTGTTGAAAATTTAACCGTTTTGTAGAAAATTCGTCTTTTTGGCGTAACAATTTAGTTGAAGTTTTTTTTTTCATGACTGAAAAATCTTTCTTGAAAATATGTACCTACTTTGTTAAAAAAAGGATTCGTTAAAATATATATTCATTTTGTTGTTGAGAATGCATCTTTTTTGTAGAAAACTCAACTATTTGGTTGAAAATTCATATTTTCGGGTTGGTAATGATTTTTAATTAAATTATCTTAATAATTCTCTTTGCCTAAGAATTTATGCAAATTGGTTTGTAGAAAATTCATCTTTTTGGCTTAAAAATTCAACAA
>CAKNYM010046361.1:0-17068 GCA_932195095.1 Andricus curvator | reverse complement strand
AAATCCTTTGAAACTTTCTAAAGCTCTCAAAAATTCCTTGGAATTTTTAAAAATGACCTAAAATATTTCAAAGCCTTTGAAAGCTTTTGAAAGCGCTCTACATTTTTTAAAGCTCGTGAAAATTCCTTGGGATTTAAAAAAATACCTTAAATCTTCAAAATTCTTTGAAATTCCTTCAAATGAGTAAAATATAATACAAATTTCTTGGAATCTTTTAAAATGCCATAAAATATTTCAAAATAGTTCAAGAAAATTGAGAAATAGGTATTGGCCATGGATTAATTTATTGAAAGAAAAGGGACCAAAAAGTGATTTGAGAAAAAAGTCATTAAATAGGCCTATAATGATTTTCCTATAATTTTTTCTCTAGTATAGGAATAATTATAGGAGAAATTATTGGAATAATTAGTGCAAAAAGTAGAAAAAAGAATAAATTAATAATGTATTTTAAACAACTCATACGATAAGTACATCAAAACTGAAATATTTAAAAGAAGCTTCGTTAAATATTGTAGGTATAATAAAACTTAAAAGCTATGAGTAACTTATACCTTTTGCAATAATTATTTCAATATATTACGATTATTAATTTCTACAATTATTTTTCCATAATTACTTTCCTATAATTTTTCACCTATAATCGCGAAAATATCATAGGAAACACTTTTTCGTAAGGGTTCCCTGACATTTGCAAATTTTTTTCAAATCCCGGTTTTTTGCCTGATTTCCAGATTTTCCCTGACCTGCGGCCACCCTGGAAAGGCAATATCAATGTTGTTTAATTTTCGATTCCGAAATAACTAAACGCAAATTTCTTCCTGTTGCGCTTCCAAAAAGAAAAAAAGATGTCTCCTTATTTCGACTTTACTTAAAGTTAAGGAACTTGAAAAAAGAAACTGTGGAAATATATACAGAAGAGAGTAAATCTAAATTATCAGGGTGGCGATTCGGCGGACGATTTCAAATTCCCGGTCATTTCCCGGTTTTCCCCGGTCAAGTTTTTCAATTTTGCCGGTCAACTCAAAGTAACATTTATATTTGCCGCAAAACGCAAACATCTATTTTAATTCATGACGTTCGTTCTAAACATCTTTTAACACAACAGAGCAAAACGTTGCAAAATAAATGAATTTTGAAAAAAATACTTAAATTTTCCACTAAAAAATATCAATTTTTTACAAAAAAAATGGAATAGTTAAACTTTCAGTTAATTAATTTTCAACAAAAAAAAAACGGATTTTCAATAAAATAGTTCAATTTTCAACCAAAGTGATGAATTTTCAAATCAAATTATGAATCTTTATCTGGAATAGTTCAATTTTAAACCAAAAAGATAAATTTTCAACTAAAATGATGAATATTTAACTGGAACACTCGAATTTTCAACCAAAAAGACGAATTTTTAAAGAAGATTACATTTTAAATAAAAAGATTAATTTTCTACCCAAAAATACAATTTTTCAACCAAATACATTAACTTTTAAAAAAAGGTTTGAAGTTTTAATAAAAGAAGACAAATTTTCAACCAAATAGTTAAATTTTGAACTGAAAAAATAATAACTTTCAATCGAAAATGGAATAGTAACATTTTTAGTTTAAAAAATTATTTGTAAACCAAACATAAGAGTTTTCAACTAAAACAATGAATCTTTAACTGAAATAGTTCAATTTTCAAACCAAAAAATTAATTTTTACTAAAAAAAGATAAATTGTCAACCAAAACTTTAATAATTAAATTTCAAGTTAAAAAAATTCATGTTTAACCAAACAGATGAATTTTCAACAACAGCTATGGAATTTTCAATTGGAATAAGTTAAATTTTCAGTTAAAAAAATTAGTGTCAACAAAAAAAACTAACTTTTAACAACAACAAAAACTAACTTTCAAAATAATAGTTACATTTTCAAACAAAGTGATGAATTTTCAAATAAAATTGTAAATATTTAACTGCAATAGTTGAATTTTAAACCAGAAAGATGAATTTTTAACTGAAATGATGAATCATTAACTAGAATAATTGAATTTTTGACCAAAAAGATTAATTTTCAACCAAGAAGATTAATTTCTACCAAAAAAGACGAATTTTCAACTAACAAAGATAATTTTTCAACCAAAAATTGAATAATCAAATTTTTAGTCAAAAATGAATGTTCAACCAAAGACATGAATTTTGAACTAAAATTATTAAATATTCAACTGGATTAATAGTTACATTTTCAGTTGAAAAAAAAAATAATTTTCAACCAAAAAACATCCAAAGAAAAAACAAATTTTCAATCAAACAGCTCATTTTTCAACCAAAGAAATTAATTTTTAAAACGATGGATTTTCATCTAACAAAAAAAATTAATTTTTAACAAAAGAGCTTAACTTTCAACCAAATAATTTTATTTCAAACCTAAAAGATGAATTTTCAACTAAAATAATAAATATTTGACTGGAATACTTGAAATTTTAACCGAAAAGAAGAATTTTTAAACAAGAAGATTAACTTTCAAAGAAAAATATGATAATTTTTTACCAACAAAAAAATCGATTTTGTAACAAAATACATGAATTTTGATCGGAATAGTTAAATTTTCAATTAAAAAGACAAATTTTTATCCAAATTGTGGAATTCCGAACTTGAAAATTTTAATTTTCAACTCAGAATGGAACAGTTAAATTTTCGTTTAAAGAAATTAATTTTCAACCAAACTGGTGAATTTTCAAATAAAATGATGAATCTTCAACTGAAATGATGAATCTTTAACTGGAATAGTTTAATTTTATGCCAAAAAGATGAATTGTCAACCATAAACAAATAGTTTAATTATTAAATGAAAAATATCAATTTTCAACCAAATAGTTGAATTTTCATCAAAAAAAGATAAATTAATTTTTAAGAAAAGTTAAACTTTTAACCCAGTAGTTGAATTTCTAACTAAAAAACGATGAATTCGCAACGAACAATGTAAAAAAAATTTCTATTATAATTCAGAAATATTTCTTCTTTGAAATTCTACTTCTACTCTGAAAACTGCTTGAAGTACTTTTATTACCTAAAATTTAGAAGAGAGAACTTTCAAATTGTGACGAATTCTGACTTGAAAGAGGGATTTTTAAAAATTCCTTTGTTCTCAATCCGAATTATAATTCCTTTAAAAAATTCCCATTCCATGTAAAACATTCCCTGTTCCAAGTGAAATTATATTTCTTGAATTTTGCTATGATCAGAAGTAAATTCCCGGTTTTTAAATTAAATTCCCGGTTTTTTCCCGGTCAATAAAATTCCAGGTCATTTCCCGGTCTCCCGGTCAAGTCGCCACCCTGATTATAATACCATTGCCTACTTAATGGAAATAACTAATAAAATATCTATATGTCGTCGAATATTCCCCTAGGCGGATTGCCTACCCGAGTGCTGTTTGTCGAGTACGATCTCGTACCCTCAATGGTTAAATCAGGAACTTCCCCTGATTGATAATCGCGATCGACACGACTATTCGCACCGTAACCTTCGCTTCCAAAGGTGGTGCCGACGTAGTACTCCGAGGGTTCAAAATCACCCAAGAGACCAGCTCGAGCAGATTCCGTTGAGTCGTCTCTTTTCAAGGATCGTACTAAGGAACGTTTACTGTATTACTTTCGGAATTGTTGAGATTAGCGAGATTAGCCATGCCTATTTCAGAAATTGTAGACACACCTGTATCCGCACTTTGCCTCGATGTTCGATATCGGGAGGCAGTTCCAGAACTGTTGAATCTTTCTTGAAACTCGCGCCTTCGACTCATCGACTCCTCCACCCTTTGACGTTTCCGCCTCTCTGAAATAGAGGAATAATCAATCAACATTATATCAGGGTGTCCAGCGATTCTTAGAAAAAAATTCAAGGTCTTTTCCAGGTTAATAAATCACAGGTCACAGTCCCTACGGGATAAAATATAGGGACCAAAGGGTACTTTTCGTCACGCTCATAGGGTACTTTTTTCGTGCTCAAAGGGTAAAAAATTCAGGATAAATTCATAAGACTTCAAAACAATTCAAGTTAAATTCCAACGGATTCGAATCAATTAGAAACAATTTTTAAAGTCAAAAAAATTCCATTGATTTCCGTAAAATTGGAGTGAATTTAGAGGAATTTAAGATAAACGAGAAGAATTCGATGAAATTCATAAAAATTCAAGGTGAATTAAAAAAAATGAATGAATTGAAAACAATTTTAAAATATGAAGAAACTTTTATGAATTCAGTAACTTTGAAATGAGCTTAGAAAAATTCAAGGGAATTCAAAAGAATTTTATGAAATGCCTAAGAATTCAAGGTGAGGTTAAAAGACTTCAGGATCAATTGAATAAAAACTTTTAAAAATTAAAAAAAAAGTCCATTGAATTAAGTATAATTGAGTCAATTTAGAATAATTCAAGTGAAGTAAACAAATTCAAGAGAATCCCAAAGAATTTAAAAGAATTCAGGGTGAATTTCAAAAAATAATTTCAAATCTCTTCAAATCTTAGAAACTCTACTAATTTATAACTAAAAAAACTGACTAATGACTACAAAACAATTTTTAAAAAGTCAAATGAATTGGAAAAAGTTTTAAAAATTGAAAAAATTCATTTATTTCTGTAAAATTTGAGTGAATTTAGAGGAATTTAAGGGAAACGAGAAGAATTCGATGAAATTCATAAAAATTCAAGGTGAATTAAAAAAAAATTCAAATGAACTGACAAAAATTTTAAAATATGAAAAAATGAATTGAATTGAGTAAGTTTGAAATGAATTTTAGAAAAAATTAAAGAGAATTCAAAAGAATTTGATCAAATGCCTAAAAATTTGAGGTGAGTTTTAATGACTTCAAGATGAATTAAACAAAAACTTTTGAAAAATCCATTGACCTGAATAAAATTGAATGCATCTAGAAGAATTCAAAAATATTAAAATCCCTTAAAATTATTAAAACCCTCGGAAATCCCTTGAAATTGTTTAAATCTCTTGAAAATGCCTTGGAATCTTTTCTAAAATGCCTTAAAATATTTCAAAGTCTTTGAAATCCCTTCAAACTATTGAAATAAATAAAAAAATCTGGGAATCGTTAAAATTTCCTAAAATATTTCCAATCCTTTAAATCTTTGGAAATCCCTTGAAACTTGTTAAAGCTCTTGAAAATGCATGAGAATCTTTTAATTAATAACTTCTTTATAATCTTTTAAAATAACGTAGAATATTTCTAATCCCTTAAAATCTTTTGAAATACCTTGAAATTTTTTAAGGCTCTAGAAAATGCCAAGAAATTTGAAAAAATACCTTCAAATATTTCAAATCTTTTGGTCATTTTATCAATTAATCTGCAGAACCAATTATAGAAAACTTTTAAAAAAATCAATTGAATGACGTAAAATTGAGTACATTTATAAGAATTCAAAACTTTTTAAAATATCCTAAAATCTTTAAATTCCTTTGGAATCACCTTCAAATTATTAAAACCTATAAAAAATTCCTTGTTATCTTTTAAAATGCCCTAAAATATTTTAAATGCTTCGAAATATTTTGAATTCCCTTGAAAGTTTTTAAACCTCTTGAAAATCCCTTGGAATTTTTAAAAATGCCCTAAAATCTTTGAAAATGCCCTAAAATATTCCAAATCCTTTGAAATTTTTCGAAATCGCTTGAAACTTTTTAAAGCTTTTGAAGAAATAGGTATGGACCTGAATTACCCATAGGTTAATTTATTGAAAGAAAAGTGACTAAAGTGATCTTTTCATTTAAAAAATTTACTATAATGAATTTATCTTTAAAAAAAGACTGAAAAGTGATTTGAGGTATAAAATACGGGATACGGGATAAAATATAGGGACCAAAGGGTACTTTTCGTTACGCTCATAGGGTAGTTTTTTCGCGCTCAAATGGTAAAAAATTCAGGATAAATTTAAAAGACTTCAAAAGAATTCAAGTTAAATTCCAACGAATTCGAATGAATTAGAAACAATTTTGAAAGTCAAATAAAATTCCATTGATTTCCGTCAAATTGGAATGAATTTAGAGGAATTTAAGATAAACGAGAAGAATTGGATGAAATTCATAAAAATTCAAGGTGAATTAAAAAAAATTCAAATGAGTTGACAAAAATCTAAAAATATGAAGAAACTTTTATGAATTCAGTAACTTTGAAATGAGCTCAGAAAAATTCAAGGGAATTTAAAAGAATTTTATGAAATGCCTAAGAATTCAAGGTGAGGTTAAAAGACTTCAGGATCAATTAAATAAAAACTTTTGAGAATTTAAAAAAAAATCCATTGAATTAAAAAAATTCAAGGAAATCCCAAAGAATTAAAAAAAATTCAGGGTGAATTTCAAAAAATAATTTAAAATCTCTTCAAATCTTTGAAACCCTCCTAATCTCTAACTAAAAAAATGACTAATGACTACAAAACAATTCAAATGAACAGGAAAAAGTTTTAAAAATCGAAAAAATCCATTTATTTCTGTAAAATTTGAGTGAATTTAGAGGAATTCAAGGGAAACGAGAAGAATTCGAT
Source organism: Andricus curvator (assembly GCA_932195095.1). Taxonomy (NCBI): domain Eukaryota; kingdom Metazoa; phylum Arthropoda; class Insecta; order Hymenoptera; family Cynipidae; genus Andricus; species Andricus curvator. The sequence continues at coordinate 10,549 of CAKNYM010046361.1, read as the reverse complement.
GAAATGCATAAAAATTCAAGGTGAATTAAAAAAAATTCAAATGAGTTGACAAAAATGTAAAAATATGAAAAAATTCATTAAATTGAGTAAGTTTGAAATGAATTTCAGAAAAAATTAAAGAAAATTCAAAAGAATTTGATGAAAAGCCTAAAAATTTAAATTTCAAAGAATTCAGGATAAATTAATAAGAATTCAGGACGAATTCCAAATGAATTGCAAAAAATATTTGAAAATATCTTAAAATCTTTGAAACCCTACGAAATCCCTCACTTCTTGTGAATAAATTCTTTGAAATCCATTAAAATATTAAAAACCCCTTAAAATCATCTAAAATTCAGAAAGAATTCAGGATAAATTAATAAGAATTCAGGGTGAAATCCAAAAAATAATTTTAAATCTCTTCAAATCTTTAAAACCGTACGAAATAACTCACTTTTCTTGAATAAATTCTTTAAAATCCACTAAAATGTTATTAAATCTCTTAAAATTCTTAATATCAATTAAAAATTTCTTGGAATCTTTTAAGATTTCCTAAAATATTTCAAATCCTTTGAAATCCTACAAAATACCTCACTTCTCGTGAACAAATTTGTTAACCAGTAAAATATTATAAAATCCCTGTAAAATTCTATGATGATATTTCCTGAAATCGTTTTAAAATCCCTTAAAGTCATTGAAATTCTCGGAAATCTTATAAAATAACGTGAAATTCTTTAACATATCTTACGACCTTATATATCCTGTAAAATCGTTTTTTTTTTTGTTTTTTGTTCATATCTTCCGAAATTCTAGAAAATTCATTATCCTAAAATATTTCAAACGATTCAAAATTCCTTCAAATTAATTATTAATTCCTTGGATTCTTTTAAAATTCGCTAAAATATTTCAAATTCTTTGAAATCCCACTAAACTACTAAAAACCATTAAAAATTACTTGAAATCTTTTAAAATAACCTAAAATAACCTCAAATATTTTAAATCCTTTAAAATCTTTTGAAATCCCTTGAAATTCGTTAAAGCTCTTGAAAATGCCAATTAATAAAAAATTCCTTGGGATATTTTAAAATTCCCTAATTTATTTCAAATTAAAAGCTCTTTAAAATGCCTTAGAAGTTTTAAACATACCCTAAAATCTTAAAAATCCCTTCAAATTATTGAAATCTATTACAAAATTCTCGGAATCTTTAAAAATAATCTGAAATATATCAAAAGAATTCAAGACAATTCAGGAATAGGTATAGATCTGAATTAAATAGTGATTAACCCATGAGTTAATTTATTGATAGAAAAGTGACTAAATGATTTGAGAAAAAAGTGACTAATAGTGACTGTGTGGCAGCCCTGATTATTTTTTTACAGTTACTTGTTAATTTTCAACAAAATAGTTAAATTTTTAGGTAAATTTACTTTTAACTAAAATAATGAATCTTTAACCAAAAAAATGAATCGTCAACCCAAAATATGAATTTTCTACCAAAAAAAGATGCATTTTCAACAAAATAAATGAATTTTCAACCAAGAAGATTAAATGTCTATCAAAAAATATAAATTTTCGACGAAAAATTTAATAGTTAAATTTTCAGTTAATAAATTCATTTTTAATTTTAAAAAACTAATTTTCAATCACAGAAATGAACTTTCAACCAAGAATATTAATTTTTTTTTAAATACATGAATTTTGAAACCAATTTTAAATTGGTAAAGGAATTTTCAACCAAAAAGGTTAATTAGTCGAGAATATTAATCTTCTTGGTGACTAATTCACCATTTAGGTTGAATATTCATTTATTTTGTTAAAAACTATAGAAATTTTCAACTTAATAGCTGAATTTTCAAGTGAAGAAATTTAAAAAATTCAGTTTCACAAAAAAAAAAAAAAACGAATTTTCAACAAAATAGTTACATTTTTAAGCAAAATAATTATTTTTTAACTGAAATAATGAATCATCAACATAAAAAATGAACTTTTAACCCAATAGTTGAATTTTCAATTGAAAGAAAGGATTTTGTACCAAAAAAAAGCAAATTTTCAACAAAATAGATGAATTTTCAATAAAATAGTTGAACTTTCTACCAAAAAAATTAATTTTCGACAAGAAAGAGAATAGTTAAATGTTCAGTAAAAATTTTATTTTCAGACAAAAAATTAATTGTCAAGCAAAAAGATTAATTTTCTACAAAAAAACATCAATTTTTAACAAAATAAATGAATTTTCGACAAAAAAAGTGAATTAGTCACCAAGAAGATTAAGATATTTTACCATAAGAGACAAAGTTTAAAAAAAAAACAGAAATTTTCAACCAAATAGCTGAATTTTCAATATAAGTGTTAAATAAAAGATGGAATAGTTAAATTTTCAATTACAAAAATTAATTTACAACAAAAATTTGAAAAAAAATAGTTGAATTTTGAATCAAGAAGTTATCAAATCAAGATATATTGGGACAAAAATCCTGAAACCAATGAAAAATTGACAGAATGATTTGAGCAAGAACTTATTTAAATACATTGTAAATTCCATATTTTTCTGTTTTTCTAAGATTTATTCATATTGAAAAATGATAATTTTTAATAGAACTAGCAAAAATTAACCGGTTATGGTAAGTTTTGGTTTTCAAATTATTATTAAATGTAAATAGTGCAATGAAACTATGGAACCATGGTTATTTTTCATTTATTGTAAAAATACCATTTTGACTGTTATTTGACAATAATCTGGAATTTTTCTCAGTTTAATCATGAACATAAATAATGGGACATTTTTATTAATCTTGAAGTTAAAAAATAAAATAGGATAATAAAATAAGAAAGGGTAATTATTGCGCGCATAGCGCGCACAATGCTCTAAAAAAAAGGTACACGTAAAAAGGTGTTAAAGAGCCATTGCATTTTTTCCCATCAATTTATGCATTTTACTAAATACTTCAGTAATAGAGAGTAATTTACTTTTTGGAAATGACCAATTTCATTTTAAATCAGGCAGAGAGGTCCAGCTAATAAATCTAATTTTTCCATGTTTCCATTTTTGGAAATCAAATAATGAAATAACCATTTGCTATACATGTAAAAAGGAGTTAAAGAGCCATTACATTTTTTGTTTGCCAACAATTTATGTACTGTTGCATTTTACTAAATACTTCAGTAATAGAGAATAATTGCCTTTTTGGAAATGACCAATTTGATTTAGTATTTGGATCAGGGTGTCTACTCATCAATTAATTAAATAATACTAAAAACATAATTAATAATTTCGTTAATTTGTCTCTAAAGTCCATGAATTTGAATCATAATTCAAACAAAATTATATTTTATTTTCTGATACTCAAAATTCAATGCATATTTAGATAAAATTAATGTGGGTGTACTATATTAAACTCAATTTAAAACGCTTCAAATTCCTAAGTTCTCAAGTAAAAATATTGAATTTTCAACAAAATTGATGACTTTTTAACCAAATAGTTCAATTATTAACCAAAAGGATTAATTTTCTGACAAAAAGACGTTTTTTATAACAAAATACATGAACTAAAAAAGATAAAATTTCAACTTTCAACCAAGTAGTTTTACTTTCAACCAAAAAGATGAGTTTTCAACTAGAATGATGAATATTTAACTGATATATATTAATCTTCAACCAAAAAGATGAATTTTCAAACAAAAAGATTAATTTTCGGAATAAAAAGATTTTTCATTGATATACAAGAATTTTCAACCAAAAAAGACAAATTTTCAACAAAATAGTTTAATTTTTAACCAAAAAAGATAGATGAATTTTCCACCAATTTTCTACCCAAAAAGATGAATTTTTATCAAAATACATGAATATTCAATTTAAAATAATAAATTGTCAACCAAAAAAATGAATAGTTAGATTTTCAGTAAAAAAAATTAATGTTCAACCTAAGAGATGAATTACAACTAAGATGATGGAATATTCAATTGGAATAGTTATATTTTATGTTGAAACAAAATTTAAAACAAAAAAATAATTTTGAAAAAAATAGTTACATTTTCAAACAAAGTGATACATTTTCAACTGGAATAGTTGAATTTTCAACCAAAAATTGAATTTTTAACTAAAATGATGAATCTTTAGAGTAATTGATTTTTCAACCAAAAAGATTAATTTTCAACCAAGAAGATTAATTTCTACCAAAAAAGACGAATTTTCAATTTCAAAAAATTTTCAACCAAAAATTGAATAGTTAAATTCAACCAAAGAGATGATTTTTTTAACTAAAATGATGGAATATTCAATTGGAATAGTGATATTTTCAGAAAACAAAATCATTTTCAACAAAAAAAAAAAAACTAATATTCAAAAAAAATAGTTACAATTTCAAATAAAGTGATGAATTTTCATCTGGAATAGTTCAATTAAACAAAAAAGATTTATTTTTCACTAAAATGACGAATCTTTAGAATAATTGAATTTTGAACTAAAAAAATTTATTTTCAACCAAGAAGATTAACTTTCACCAAAAGGACGAATTTTCAACTAAAAAAAAATTTTAATCCACAATTGAATAGTTACATTTTTAGTTGAAAAAATTAATGTTTAACAACAGAGATGATTTTTTAATGAAAATGATGGAATATTCAACTGAAATAATTAAATTTTCAGTTTAAAAAAAATTGAATTGAAACTAAAAAACGAACAAATTTTTAGCAAAAGAGTTTAACTTTCAACCAAGGAATTAAATTTTCATTCTAAAAAACATGAATACTGAACGAAAAATGTAGTAGTTGAAATATCAACTACCAAAAACACCAACCAACCAAATACCAACCAAAGAAAATTATTATTTTTTTTATCAAAAACATTTGAATTCAACCAAAAAAGGCGAATTTTCAACTAAAAAAGATTTTTCAGTCAAGAGAGAAAAAAAATTTCAAAGAAAATGTTGAATTTTCAAGCAAAAAGCTGATTTTTCAAACAAAAATATTCAATATCTACCAAAAAAAAACAGATTTTCAACAAAATATATGAATGTTCAGATACTTGAAATTTCAATTCAAAACTATCAATTTTCAACCAAAAACAAATTAGTTAAATTTTCAGTTAAAAACATTTATTTCAAACCAAAAAAGACGAATTTTCAACATAAGTTGAATTTTCAACTAAAAAAAAGTTTTCAGTCAAGGGAGAAAAAAATGTCAAAGAAAATGTTGAATTTTCAAGCAAAAACATGATTTTTTGATCCAAGAATATTCAATTTCTACCAAAAAGAACAGATTTTCAACAAAATATATGAATTTTCAGATACTTAAAATTTCAATTCAAAACTATCAATTTTTAACCAAAAACAAATTAGTTAAATTTTCAGTTAAAAACATTGATTTCAAACCAAAAAAAGAACGAATATTCACAAAATAGTTAAAAAGAGTAATATAAAGCCACTTTTACAAATGGAGAATCATTGTTCTTCAATTTGATAGGAAAATTTAAAATAAAAATAGAAAAGATTCCCTGACTTAAAAAAAATCCCCTTGAAATTCCAGGTTTTCCAGGTAGGGTAGACAGAATTTTTTTCAAAATGCAGTATTTTTTGAACGAGCGTAGGCATTCAGGATTTTATTGTTTTTTTATACGGGAATTCTTGCTTTTTTCAATTGATTACAAAGAAATTAAAAAATTTATAAAAATTTCAAAATGCCTTCTGTTTTTTTTAATTTATTGAAAGCGGATTTTCTCAAAACCCCCACTTTTGAACATTTTTTGTTTGTTTAGAGATAGATGGTAAAATGTACTAAATATTTCCTCAGTTTGATTCTTGGTAAAACACTGCTTCACATTGAAAAAGAAAATTTTTGAAAAATCGACTTTTGGCATTTTTCTCACGAACAACGAAAGATACAAAAAAAATGTTCAGGAAAAAGTTTACATATTCAGAAAAGTTCTACAAAAAAATACCTCTTGCTCTTTTGTCATAACTCACATCGTTTAGGAGCAAAAATAAAAAATTCGATTGACAAAAAAAATTTGCCCGTCCTCAAAACTGGTTAAGAGACTTAAAACTGATAGGAAGTCTTCCTTCTATAAGCATAAACTTGTAAAAAATATGGGAAAAAAGTGGGTCTTTCCAGAAAAGCATATTTATTTTTTTCATCGAATTTTTAAAACACGAAAAGAAGATTTTTAGGAAATACCCATCTTTTTAATTCGTTTCAATACTTTTAAAAAGTTTCTGCTGATATAAAAAAGGCATCCTATAAGTTTTATGCGGCCTAAACCGTTTTTGAGGCTGGGAAAGTTTTTTTAAATATAAGTTTTGATTTTTTCTCGTAAACGATGCAAGCGATCACAAAAGAGCAATAGGGATTTTTTGTAGAACTTTTATGTAAGATTTTTTTGCACCTTTCCCTGTTTCCGATAAAAATTCGTAAAATCGATTTTTTTAAATAGTTTTTTTTTTATTGTGAAGCGGTGGTTTATCAAAAACGAATCTCAAGAGATATAGAGTTCATATTATCATCTGATTATTAAAAAAAAATCAAAAGTGGGGGTTTTGGGAAAATCCACTTTCAAGAAATTTAGGAAAACAGCCGCCATTTTGTAATTTATCGAAATTTTTTAATTTTTTGGGATCGGTTGAAAGTACAAGAATTTCCACGTCAAAAAGATAATCCCGAATACCTACGTTTTTCGGAAAATACTGCTTTCTGAAGAAAAAAATCTCTGACATATTTTGAGAATTCGCAGGGAATCTCCAGTAAAAAAATTGTGTCCAAACTGTGAAATACCTTCCTTTTATTTTCACTTTAGAATTATATATTCGAATAAAACTTCATTCTGACAGCATGGCCTAGACTTTTCTTGAACTTTTTCCTGATTTGAAATGGAATTGGTCAAATACTAAAATGCTACTTTGAAGGTTTTTTTTAGAATTCGATAATATTTGTCAAACTGTCACTTAACCCCAACTGATGATGTCGAAACTTAAAATAAAATTTGCAAGTCATTAACGAATTTCAGGTAATTAATTTTTGAATCTTTGCAATCATTCTGAAAAATTTTAAATCCCTGAAATCTTTTGAAACCTTTTGAAACCTTTGAAGTCTTTCTTAAATATTCTGAAATCTTTTGTAATCTTTGAAATCTTTCTTAAATCTTTAGAAGCCTTTTCAAATCATTTCAAATCTTTGAAATCTGATGTACAAGGCTTTTGTGAAATCCTTGAAATCTTTGAAATCTTTATACAATTTTTTGTAATACTTTAAATCTTTGTAAAATCCTTGAAATCTTTTTAAATTTTCTAAAATCTTTTGAAACCTTTTGAAATCTTTCTTAAATCTTTTGAAACCTTCTGAAATCCTTTAAAGCCTTTTCAAATAATTTCCAATCTTTTGAAGCCTTTTCAAATAATTTCAAATCTTTTGAAATTGTTTGAAATCTTTAAAATCTGATGTACACACTTTCGCGAAAACCTAAAAATAATTGTGAGATCTTTGAAATCTTTGTGAAATCTTTCAAAATGTTCTAAAATTTTTTGAAATCTTTTTGAAATCTTTTGAAACCTTTTGAAATCTTTCATAAGTCTTTTAAAGCATTTTCAAATCATTTCAAGTAACTTCAAATCTTTTCAAATCTTCAAAAATATTTTTAAAACTTTTGAAATTTTTTGAAATCTTCAGAATCTTTCAAATCCGATGTACAACAGTTTCGTGAAATCCTTGAAATAATTGTGAGATCTTTGAAGCCTTTGTGAAATTTTTTGTAATATTAGAAATCTTTGTGAAATCTTTCAAAATTTTCTGAAATCCTTTGAAACCTTTTGAAATTTTTTAAATCTTTCTTAAATCTTTTGAAACATTTTGAAATCTTAAGTCTTTTGAAGCCTTTTCAAATAATTTCAAATCTTCTAAAATATTTGGAAGTCTTTTAAAATCGTCAAAAATATCTTAAAAACTTTTGAAGTAGTTTGAAATCTTTGAAATCTAATCTACAACACATTTTTAAAATCCTTGAAATCTTTGTGAATTTTTTAAAAATATTTTAAATCTTCGAAATAGTTGTGAAATCCTAAAAAAATGTTAAATCTTCTAAAATCTTTTAAAACATTTTGAAATCCTTTAAATCTCTGTTAAATCTTTTGAAGCCTTTTAAAATCTTTGAAATCGAATGTATACGTCTTTGTGAAATCCTTGAAATACTTGAAATCTTTATAAATCTATTGAAATATTCGAAATATTTCTGAAATCTGTTGAAACCGTTAGAAATCGTTGTGAAATCTTTTTAAATCGTTTGGAATCTGATGTGCACGCTTTTTTGAAATCTTTTGAAACCTTTTAAAATTTTTGAAATATGTGTGAAACTTTTGAAATATTCTAAAATATTTGGAAGTCCTTTGAAATCGATTAAATTATTTTGAAATCTGATGTGCACACCTTTGTGAAATCTTTTGAATCCTTGTGAAACCTTTAAAATCATTCAAATCTTTGTGAAACCTTCTAAACCTTTTTGAAAACTTTGAAAGCTTTTAAATTATTTGAAATCTTTTGAAATCGAGAAACCTGGTGTACACTCAAAAGTGGAATAGTCACCCCCTCAATAATTCTAATCCTGAAAGTGAATTAACATCGACATTTTCAACTAATAATTTTCATAGTTTGTAAATTGAATATCACAAAAAATGTATATTTGAACATTCTTTGCTACATTTTAAGTATTAAAATGTTGAAAGATTATAAGAAATACTAAAAGATTGAAATGAAAAATTCAAGAACATTTCCAGTTTTTCAAAGTGAAAAAAAATTCAAGGAGAATTCCAGGCTTTCAAGGTCGCTAGAATTATAAAAAAGGGTAGGACAGTTCCCAATTAAAACATTTCCAAATTCGAAGAGCTCTAAAATTACATAATGTAATAATATTCAGAAACTTTTTGAAATTATGTCTTACCTCTTTTAATTAATTCTCTCCCTTCTTCAACGAGATCCGAAGTGAGTTCGTCGTCACCCAGAAATTGCTGAAAACCGAGCATCGAGAGAAGCCTGCTTCCCAGACTGAAGTAAGTAGCCAAGCAAAATGCGAGGATCGCCATCGGAAAGTAGATATTAAATCCATCCGAAATAATGGAAATAACATCCATGTGGCCCATCACCTAAAAAACAAATCACAAAATTGTTTTCTAACGCTAAAATTGACTATAATTGAGTAAAACTGAGTAAAAGTCGCTAATAAGTATTAATAATGTTACTAATGTTCTTTTGAATTCAAAAGAATTCGATGAAATTTATAAGAATTCGAGGGAAATTTTAGCGAATTCAAGATCAATTCATAAGAATTAAAAATGAATTTAAAGCAACAATTTAAGCTTAATTTAAAAGGATTTAAATGAATTGAAGGAAACAAATCCATTGATTTCAGTAAAATTGGAGTGAATCTAGAATAATTCAAAGGAATTCAAGAGACTTTGATGAAATTCATGAGAATTCGAAAGAATTGAACAAAATTTTTAGAAAAATTCCATACTGGTGACTAAACTGGGAGTGAACAGAATGCAGGGTGAATTCAACAGAATTTAAGTAAATTGAAAAAAAAACAACGAATTAAATAAAATTCTAGTGAATTTAGAGGAATTTAAGGGAAATGAAAAAAATTCGTTTAAATTCATAAATGTTTAAGGTGAAATAAAAAAAATTCAAGTGAGTTGAAAACAATTAAAAAATATTAAACAAATGAACTGAATTAATTAAATTTGGAGTGAATTTAGAAAAATTCGAGGGAATTAAAAAAAATCTAAAACTTTCGGCAATTCCCTGACTTGTAGCAACCCTGCTTTAGCATACTATATTTCTGGGAGAAAATTCAGGTCATCTACTCAAATCCTGGAGAAAAAATTTCCTGAAAATTACAGATTTTTTCCAAGTTCAGAAAGCTTTGAACAATATATACAGAAATAATAATTCAGAAAGCTTTGAACAATATATTACACGATATTCTTAAATATATTAGCATCATTAATTAATTAAATAATGAAATAAATACTAAAAACATAATTAATCACTTCTTGAATTTGTCTCTAAAGTCCATCAACGTGAATAATAATTCAAACAAAATTTTATTTTATTTTCTCATACTTGAAATTCAGTGCATATTTAGGTAAAATTAAAATTGATACTATGTTAAATTCAATTTGAACTGCTACAAATTCCTAACATTACAAGTAAAAATATTGCATTTTCAACAAGACAGATACATTTTTAACCAAATAGTTGAATTTTCAACCAAAAAGATGAATTTTCTATAAAAAAATACGATTTTTCTTCAGAATACGTGAAGTCTCTACCAGGTAGTTGAATTTTCAACTAAAAAGATCAATTTTCAACCAAATAGTGTAATTTTGAAATAAAAAAAGATCAGTTTTCAACCAAAAATGGAATAATTAAATTTTTAGTTAAAAAATTAATTTTCCACCAAAAAAAAACAAACAAATTTTCAACCAAAGTGATGAATTTTCAACTGAAATGATGAATCTTCAACTGTAATAGATGAATTTTAAACCAAAAAGATGAATTTTTAACAAAATAGTTTAACTTTCAACCAAT
>CAKNYM010046360.1:207132-245766 GCA_932195095.1 Andricus curvator | reverse complement strand
TTTTTTTCATTAAAAATAAAATTAATATAAACAACTCAAGTTAATTAAGAACGAGCGATTTCGTGCAAAGATTTGTCTATTAATTCCTTTACTATCAACATTTAATAATCATTTGTTGGTCCTTAACGAATAGTTGACAAATTTTTGTCATTTTAAATATAAATTAATAAAATGTTTAAAAACTAATAGCTTCAGTTGCATTTTTTATAAATAATAAATGAACAATGTAAAATCAGTTAATTGATCATTTTTCCTTCACTCACAGTCGACAACAGATATTCTCTGGAGGTAAATTTCATAAAGAAAATACATAACATGTGCATAAAATTGACAGCGTGAAAAGTATTATTTAAACAATTGTTAAACAATTCGTTTCTTCTAACGCAAAATTAAAAAATGTGTATTTATAAAGAATTACAGATGCATATAATATGCCACCAAAATGCTTAAATACGGTCGCGAGAAGATTTGTCAGTACAGATTCTTCCGAAAGAAAAGGGTGAAAGTTGCATGGTCATTAGGGTGGTTCTTATTTGTATTTGGTGGATTTTTTTTCAAATTCCTCTGCTCTCACCCCCCAGTTTTGTTCGAATGCAAAAAAAAAATCTCTTCCAAATTGGCGCAAAATCGGTTAATATTTAGGGGTACCGCAAAGACCATGAAGTTTCCCATTGATTTAACATGGGAAAAAATCAGCTTTTTGTAAATCTTACATTTAAACGCCATAAAATGTTACAAATAATTTTGAGGTTGAATAATTTTAAGCCACTCTTATGGGTCCCCAAAGAAATCCCCATAAGTGACGAATTTGAATTTTACGTAATATGGCGGTTTATTGACAATTTCGATTTATTGAAAAAAACTTAAATTTGTTTAAACATCTACGAGTATTCATAATAAACAAATTAGTACTTACAAATATTAAAATTTGTCGAAAATTTAGTGAGGTAAAATGTTGCTCCTGCTTTTTTTTAGGTAAAATATATGCTTGAATAAATACGTATTATTCAAATATAATTGTGAAATTATTTAAACAAATTATTTTATTGTCATTATTGATTAAATAACTCATAAAGTCTAGAGTATACGTTCATTTCGCGAGTTAACTGAAAAAAAAAAATATTTAAACAAACTAAAATTCTTTGAAAAATTGAATATTAGTTAACAAATGACTGGGCATTCTTAAATTACCGATTAATGATTATTTATTTTTTTTAAACTTTTAAAAAGCGTCAATAAACCGCAATATTACGTAAAATTCATATTTGTCACTCATGGTGTTTTCTTTGGGGACCCATAAGAGTGGCTTAAAATTATTCAACCTCAAAATTTATGATTGATTCTTATTCTGTGACAAATTCTGAACAATATACTAAAACACGGAATTATTTGTAACATATGATTGCGTTTAAATATTAGATTTACAAAAAGCTGACTTTTTCCCATGTTAAATCAATGGGAAACTTCATGGTCTTTGCGCGACCCCTAAATATTAACCGATTTTGCTCAAATTTGAAGGAGATTTTTTTTTGGGCATTCGAACAAAACTGGGGGGTGAGAGCAGAGAAATTCGAAAAGTGAAAAATAAGGGCCACCCTAATGTTCATAACTCGTGACTTATGGGAATAGCTCCTAGAGAAATAATCTTTCTTTGGGTTTACAGAGAATTTCCTGCTCTACAACTTTTTCTGTGACGACATTAACGTTGCTTCATCCAGAAACGAGCTCTTTCGAAAAAAACTGAACAAGAGTAATCTAAATATTTTTTGTACATTTACAAAAAGAGCCAGGGTGTTTGAACGTATCAAAAATGAAAAATAAACATTTAAAACCCAGAATTTGTTTCTCATCGTCTAGAGTCTAGAAAGTTTTGAAATATTTTTCAACGTCAACCATATAAAATAGATATTCACAAGACCGTCTAACTACTCTAATAGACCGTCTTGACGGCACCACATTTGCGGCAGGAACGATCTATCCTGGCCCCGAATAGTTCCCCGATAATTTTCTGCACGGGAATTGCCCTGACAAGTAGGTAAAAAATGGTCAACTTTGGGATGTCTTTTCTTCAGAATTTATTCTGTAAAATTATTGTAATTTTTATAAAATAGGGCACTCTTTGAAAAATCTTGGAGGGCCCTGATAAGTTCTCCCTAAGTAAGGTAATCATCTGCAAAAGCATTATAAGCCATGTGTGGCCCATGCCAGTTTACTGGATCTGGACCGTATCAAAAGTAGGGCAAACTGGTCAGAACCTTACTAGGCCCACATGAATATTTCTGGATGGTTAAATAAACCGTTTCAGGAAAAAAACGCGCTCTACCTAGTTAAAACGGTAAAAGTCCCTTTTTTTCTCATGCGATGCCTGGACTATATGCTTTAAAGCAGGACGCAGGTAGCTATCTATTCCGCCCACACTCACTGAAGCTTATCTCTATCAGAAGTCAAAACATACATAGGAGATACTTTTTTCCCATCCTTTGCTTCATGGCATGGCTTTTATTTTAGCCAGAAAGCGAAGCCTAAAAATAAGGTCATGTTTCGTAAATGAAACATGACCTCATGTTGTCAGGGGACTCGACGTGTCGAAGAAAGGGCATTCATTTCATCTCTTTTGACGTGCGATGAGACGCAAACAGACCCGTATCTCTATTTGTACGACTACGACTTTGAATCTCGCTGTGCAGATAAGCGTAACGCGGAGGCTTTTTTGCGGCGACGAGATACCCAGATACTCCCGTGCGTGTACTTACACTTTACAGAGGCTGACTGAAATCCTGAAATGTATCTAGGCTTTTTTCTTGGGGTTTTGTTTCTAGTTTGCCGTCTCGACGCGAAATCTCGAGCTGTGGACATTTCTTAAGAAAACCGAGTACCCGTTTGATAAGATTTTCCCCTTGGCGAAAAATACGATGCTGGGAGTGTAATATCTAGAGGCGAATACAAAATACACTTTGCTGGTGAAGGTTTATGTATTTTAGAGATATACAAACGTCAGGAAAAAGAAGGCTAAGAAAACATAACATTTTTTCATCGTTATCCCGGATTCAAATCTGGGGTTTCAATTCAATCTCTGGAACTCGTAGCATCTGTGGCTATCGTATTTTAATTAAAATTTTATAATTATAGAGCTGTATAATGACCACCAACCCCTAGACGCAGCTTTCAGTTTAATGAGTATCTTAATTCCTAACTTTGAAAGAATCACAAATATGAATCTGAAGAAATTGAAATTATGTTATTCTTATTGTCGCCGTAAGTTAAACATTTTTTTAATTAAAAATTTCTAAAATAATTCTTATATGGGTTTCAATGAGAACGAATTGCATCAAGTAAGCTGAAAGCGTTTCATTGCTAATAAAATCAATTAAGCTATAGCATAGTTGTTTCAAGTGCGCTTGATTGAATCAATTTTCTAGGGCCTAGCGCATTTCATCGAGTTAATGTCATTTTTATTTTCAGAGTAAAATATTGAAGAGAAGAACTTTCAGTTGGCAATTTACGAAAATGTTAATTATCTTAAGAAAATTATTAAACTTAATTTTTTCAACCTTAAGAAATTAGATTAATTTTTTGAAAAATCTATTTTATTTATAATTTAAAAATGATATTCCAATGAGAAAAAAATGCTGCATTCATAATAAATATACTATTGAATCAATAAACCTAGTTTGAAAGCATATTTTTCATTGATGTGAATGTATATACTATATACTATGATGTGTACGATGCTATAAATTCTGTAGTATAATACATTTAAATCGACACAATATGCTTTTGAATGAGGTTTATTAATTCAATAGTATATTTTATTGAAAATGTAACATTTTTTCTCAGTTTGCTATTAATAATATATACTCGAGGAGAATAATGTTTCCTTCATAAAAACAAAATTGGAAACATAAAATGTGTTTTTAATAAGAATTACTTAACAGATCAACGTTTTAATGCAAAGTTAATTTATGAACAAATTTTTTATATTCTTTTTATATTTATTTATCAACATAAATTTACGTCTTCACAAAATAGTTTTAAAACAAAAAAAATCTGCCCGCTTCGCGGGCATATTCTCATCGCGCGCTTCGCGCGCGGCTCGCTTCGCGCGCAAGTTTGAGCGCGCCTACGGCGCGCGACTGTTGAATCTCGCGCTTCGCGCTCGATCATATATTTATCTCGCGCTTCGCGCTCGATTATGTACTCACCTCGCGCTACGCGCTCGGGCGTATTTACATCGCGCTTTACGCTCGGCTCCTCTAGATTTTTGAACTTCGTGTTCGACTTCGATGAAAAGAAAAAGTTTGTTTGCAAATATTATAAAATTATCAAAACCTCTACATATTAAGTGATTGTTAAATTTGTTTTTATTTTAGACTGAAAAGGAACTTTATTTACTCAAGGTTCTATCGACCTTAAGGAACACATTCTCATCCACACACTCGCGCTTCGCGCTCGATATTTGATTTGAAAATCATTTGAACCGTATGATAGAAACAAAAAAGTTTGAGCGCACTTACGGCGTGCGATTTAGTAAATACACTGAGCGCGCACTTTGTGCTTCGTGTTATATGTTCTTCATATACAAATTACTAAATTTGTATTTGATTTTAATTGAAAAGTAATGATATAATTCAGGCGACAAATTTTATTAGTTAACATTTTATTTTAGCTTGTGCCGTTTATCAAAAAAGTTAATTTTTTCATTTTGAATATATTCTTACCACAAAAATTGATTACGGGTTTGTAAGTCTTTTTTCAATGCACAATTTTTGTTCATTTATATGTTTTCGTACCTTGCATTGTTTTTTCAAAAATTTGATTTTTTTTACTGTCAATGTTATTTTCACGAATAAAACAAAAACCACGCATCCTATCGAAACATGAGTCACAATAAATTTGTACCTCTTCCTTGGATGAACAAATTTTGTTTTGGTCATTTTTTCGTAGCTGGTAATATTCGTCTGAAAATTTGATTTTTCTATTTTCAATGCTGTTTTTTACGAATAAAACAAAAACTACGCGTCATATCAAAAAGTGAATGATGAGAAATTTGTAGATCTTTTTTAGGTGCACAATTTTGATGAGATGATCTTTTCTGGTATCTTGCATAGTTTGACAGCAAAATGGCTTTTTTGATTTTTCATTAATTTTTTGTGCGATCAAAATTTGAATTTTTTATTTTTCAAAAAATTCAAAAAGTTGTTATGAAAATATTATAGGGTGTTCAGGAATCAACGTTTTTCTCCTCTTGACTTTTTTTCATATCGTGCGTTTTTCGGCTTAAAATGTTAATTTTCGTTTGTTTTTTGGAATTTTGAAAATGCTATAACTCCAGTAATTTTTTTTTTATCACAAAAAGTCATAAGAATATTTTGTTCGTCATTTTGCGTACTACTAATAACCGTACATAGAATTTTCAAATCTTCAAAAAAAGTGGTCTCAAAAATTTTCAAAATGTGCTCACTTTTTGGATTTTTATCCAAAATAGCTGGTTAACGAACTCGTTCTCTATTTTTCGGCCATAAAGAAGTGTGCCAAAGCTCAATCAAATCTGATCATTTTTTCGAAAGTTATCGTGGCTACAGACAGACAGACAGACTACAGACAGACAGACACCTTCGTAAAAATCGTTTTTTCTAGCTCAGGGGGTCTCATAACGTGGAGATTTGATGAAAACCGACTATGTCAAATTTTACATAAAACCAATACCTTCTCATTAGAATGAGAATGTAATATTCTTCTGAGTATATTCTGATGGTTCAGAAAATATCGTTTGCAAATTTTCGGTATTATGATGTTAAAATCGCAACGTTTCGGTTCTGGATTTAAACCCTCTTCAGGCGGTGTTATTGGCGCTAGTGCGTGTTGTTGTGAGTTGACGGCCATCGTTAAAGGTAGAGGAATAATAACTTAATAACTAATAACTAATAAGTAATAACTAATAACTCCCCCTAGCTTTTAACGATGGCTGTAAACTCACAATAACACACCTAGAGGCCGCTAAGGAATTTTTATTATTTCATCGATACGGTCGCCGAATAACTTCCTCTGTTACGAAATATTTTCTAAATAATTCTTTTTATATATTCAAATTAGATATAACACCTTTTTAGCAACCGAGACCTGAATCACTGCATGACTAATAAGACAAACTAAAGACTAGAAAAAGTAGTATGTGTAAAACGATTCTTGATCTCTCACTGTATCTCGTTATTCAGTCTGTCATGTCAGCCAGTTAGAGAGTTGGAAATAAATTTATGTAGAACTAGTGTGTGACTAATGTTTATAGACTTGCGAATATGTCACGCCAGCTTGTACAGAATTTTTACAGACTTTCTGGTTTAATAAATGCGCGCCCCGAAATTGAAAAACATTGAAAATATATTAAATTCTCTTTAAGCACAATTTTCTAGATAAGACGCAATTATATTTTTTTCACAAAAATACCACCTTCTTATATTTTGCCATTTTTTGGTAATTTCTACTTCTATAAGGAAGCTATCCTGTGAGTTTTATGCGGGCCAAACTATTTTTGTGGAAACAAGAATTTTTTGTCGAAAAATGTAATTTTCGCATCTTTCTTACAAACAACGATCGATTTGAAAAATTCTAAACACATGTTTTTCTACATATTGGATAACATAAAGAAACTGGATTTTATGAGAAAACTGATTTTTTCAATCCTGCTTATTATATAAAGAAGACATTCTGTAGCTTTATGCAGGTTAAACCTTTTAAAATGAGCAAAATTTTGTTTAGCATTTTGTCGGGTGTGTCGTAAGAAAAATTCGAAAATTCCATTTTTCGAAAAAAAAATTCTCGTGGCCACAAAAATCGTTTGACTAGCATGAAAATTAGAGGATGTCTTCCTTATAAAAGTAAAAATTCAACGAAAAATATCAAAAAAATAAAAGGTGGGGGTTTTGTGAAAACAGGTACTTTATATTTTCAAATAAATCTGGAAAGAAAATTTTAATATCTCAATTAGGTAAAAAAGTTATAGAGGCTTAAAGAAATAATTGGTGTTTTTTTGTTGAAAAACTAACTTCAAAATTCAAATACTCATAACTTCGCAGAAACCTTTTTTTTCAAATCGGAAAAATAAGTGTCGCCCAATTTTCTCTAAAATTAGTGATGGATTCGAGCGAGAGAGAGAGAGAGAGCTCACAAAAAAACAACAAAATCGATATTTTCTCTTACCTTTCAAGAAATGATATTAATCTTGACTTGGCAATGGTAGTCAAGAATTTTGAAAAGTCAAGATAATCTTGAAAAACTAAGGATCGTTTTTAAAATTGATATCATTTGTAAATATATAAATTGATGGAGTTTGAAAACGGGGTGGATTAGCCGTCTCGAAAATACGGGATGACTATAGCCAAACCTATGATAATTATTTGAGTACCCATCCCGAATTCCGGGATGAAGAGACCGGAAGAGACACTTCGATAATTTTAATGTTCTCAAAAATGATGTTGATTATAGTTACTTTTTAGTTTCTGCTATTTTTCATGTATTTTTCTTGTAAAAAATGATTATTTTCGGACAGTAGGCTTTTTTTAAAAGTATTTTTTGACAATTCGAAAAATTTAAGAGCCAAGAGTCTTGACAAGATAAGTAAAGCCAAGAAAAAACAATTAAATTTAAAATTTCACAAATTCAAGGGTTTCAAAATGTCAAGAGTTGACAAGCGAGTATTGAGAAATCCTTATCTTGAATCTGATTTGAAATGGATTCGGTCATAAGAAAATTTTTTCCCAATTACATAATAATGAGTATGCCTCATCTAATTGGAAAAATAGGCTTTAATCCATTACTTGAATAAAATTTCATTTTAGTTTTAAAATTCGAGATTCCTATATTTTATTAATGCAGAAAAAAACTTACATTGAACGACATACGCCCCCAGTTCAGCAGCTAGGTCGAAAGACACCGGGAGCCTTCCTTGCAGAATGTCCTGTTTGACTTGCAGGAAGAATTGGTACCTAAAAAAGAAAAAAGTGTATTATTGAGGAGGGCCATGAGCTTCTTCACGCCAGACTTTTTATCTCGAAAGTTGCTCTGGGAATTGAGCGTGGCAAGGGAGATATGTATACCATTAAACCATTTCCCTTTCAGGGTAGGCGTGACACTACCCGATTCGGGTAGTGTTTCTAGGTTTTTTTTTGTAGTTATAAATAACTACAAGTGTGGGCTCACCACACCCACGATGTGCCAACAGCACTCATGTCAGTATTCTTGAATGGTCACCCATCCAAGTACTAACCGCGTCCAAGGCTGCTTAACTTCAGTGATCTGACGAGAACTGGGTTTTTCAGCGTGGTATGGCCGTTGGCCATATAAAGGACAAAAAAGCCTAAAGGTCAGGTTGCGGTTAAGGATAAACCGCAAACTTTGGTTTTACAGTCAGACCGCCTGTGGTTTCTCTCCTTCACCATGTAAAGCCATCGTTAAGTACTCTCGCCAGTAATATCCAGTATCCACGTGATTCACATTTCCCTTTACGAAAGCGTCGACAATTCGATCCACCAGAAATTGCCCATGATTGAGCGATTCAACCATATCCGACGTCAATCATATACTTTCCACTGATTTATGTTTATCTATCTTTTCTCCTACGTAATTTCGTTGAAATGACATAGATGTAACAAATTTAAATGCTGGATTTCTAATTAAGGTAAGTCGCATTAAGTTTTTTTTATAAACAATCAATTAGACAACTAATAGGAGTCCTCTTCTGTATTTTAAACATATCGATCGATCAATCTCGAGAATCTTCTACCAATTGAGCTACTTTTACGATTATTTGAATTCCTGACATTACAAAAAAAATTTAATATTTTTTGTATTTCAACGTGTCTTATGAGAATCCAACAATTTAAAAATATTCAAGTTTGTTACATAACAAAATAAAATACTTTTTAATTATTTTAGTAATGTATACTGAATTCAAGATAGTTTCACTTAATTTAAGTTAATTACATTATATTCAAGGGAATTTCACTCATAGATAATTCCACGAAATTCAATAAACCTTTACTGAATTGTATTGAATTCAAAGTAAATTGGACTTAATTCGAATCAACTCCGCTAAGTTAAAGGGTATTCCATTTAATTCAAGTAACTTCCACTTCTTTCATATATATGCGAAATCCACTGAATTGGACTGAATCCATTCGGATCTTCATCACAATTCAAATAAATTCTACTGAATTCTATTAAAATTCTAATAAATACTAAATTCAACTCAACTGAATTCAAGTTCAATTTAACTGACTGCAAGATAATTCTAATTATTTTATTATTTAATTTCACCTACTATAATTTTGAAGTAAATTTTAGTCACAACCTCTGACTTCCTGGTGAAGTGAATAACTGTATGCAAAATAATTATAATGATTTTCTTGAAATTCTACTGAATTCGAAGTGACTTCAAATCTATTCCAAAGTATTTAGCAAAATTCTGCATAGTTCGACGAAATCGAAGACGATATTATACTGAATTAAAAAAAAAATGAAGCAAACTCGAAGTTTACAATATTAACTTCACGGAATACAATTAGATTCAAAGTAGCCACAACTGTGCATTCAAACAAATTCTAGTAAACTGGACAGAATTCTAGCAAATTCGATTAAATTTCGCTAAATTTAAGTGAATCCCACTTCATAGTAAATAAGAATACTTAAAATTAATTGGTATTAAATTCAGTCAAATTTGTCTGCATTTATACAAATTGGAATAATTTCATGTCCTCATTATCTGAATGTCAGAACTTAGTTTGAAATTCAGACAAATTTTACTCAGAATTTAAATATAATTTTTTTTAATTCACTCTGTAATTCTAAGTTAGGAAAATTTTATTAATTATTCACTAGTGAAATTTCATTAATTCAATTAGAGAGTATTTGGTCACTACCCAGTGGGCAAGATTTTAAAAACGTAATTAGAACGTCCTAAAAACGATCCTTGGTGGTTGTTTTTAAATACTGGAAATGGGGTCGAATGCGATTGAGGGATGGATTACACCAAGCTGGGGTATGGCCAACACTGAAAAAAAGTTTTTTTTTTACTTTTGACCTTAACAATGACATTTGCAATTATTATTTTAATTTTAAATTTTGACCTTCAAAATTAATTTTTCGTGTATTAGCATGACCGTATTCATAATCAACGCATGGAAATACATCCATAAACAATGTTTCATACAAATCATTCAATGCAAAGTATAAACTTTATTATAAAAATATTACTTTTAACGTTTTTCTCAATTCTTAAAAACAACTAATGATTTATGTGTCAGTTTGATGTACAAGATTTATTGTGTAATGGCTTTTTAATAATTCTGAAAAATGTCATGCAAATCAGTCCATAAATAATTGACCAATATATCCAATACAAGTCCAAAAAATTTGTTTCCAATATAACATTTTCGTGGTTGTACTTGGAAGAAATTGACAAGCATAAATCTGTATATGCCTATGTCACTCACGCTACACATTTTTAAAACATATAAGTCTTCTTTTTGCTGCACGCATTCGACTAAAAAAATAATAACTTTACCAGTAACGCGTTCCTGCCGAACATTGAAACGAAAAACTATAGGTGTGTAATGTGTATGCCACACTAATTTGATAATTTCAACCGGTTCCGAGTGTTAAATGACACCCCACGTGTCTTGTTTTTGTTTCAGCGTTATTTAAACACCGAAATCAGTGTTAAAGTAACACTTCCTTTTTCTTGTGTCACATTTGGCCGATATATCTGTATCTCTAATTATAAATTCGTTTCATGCAGCAAACGCTCGCTGATGGTTCCCAAGTGTGGCTCGATATAAAAAAATTGGGTGTATAAAAAGTGATCTGCGATGCAACATGCGGTGGTTCCGGACGTAGTCACATAAGGCTGGCAAACCTCCTTTTTTGTCATGCCGCACCCATTCGCGTTAAAATGAGTAACCACAAATCAACTAGCCGACAATTGGTGTAGTGCTGCCTAATGCCTAGCAATGCAGCCGCAATGGCCAGCACGATATAATATAACTATTATTACAGAATTCGAAACGCAGACAGTACGAGTGGACTGGACTGCAAACTACAAGACATAAACTTCTCGTTCACCAAGGAATAAAGATCAGTGCTTATTCGAGTTCTACTATTACAGCAATGCAAACTAAACCTCCAAAGCTATTTCACTGTTCAAAAATTTCCTGATTTTTCCCTGAATAATTTTTCACTAATCCCTATACATCAATATTTGAAGACCAGAAGTTTAATCTTGTAACATGTTAACAAATAATCTTTTATAAATATAATAAAACAATTTTAAGTAAAAATAAACAATTTAAAGTTTTAACAATTTATTTTAACCAGAAGAGATGACTTTTCTACTATGAAAGAGGAATTTTTATTACAAAAGGATACATTTTTAACAAAACAGTTGACTTTCGACAAAGATGTCGAATCGAAAGATGACTTTTTAACAAAATAGTTAAATTCTCAACAAAGTAGTTGAATTTTTAAGCAACCTGTCGAATTTACATACCAAATAGTTGAATTTATAAGTTGATGTGTCGAAGGTTTTAGAAAACAGTTGACGTTTTAACCCGAAAAGATGGATTTTCGACAAAAAGTTGAATTCTTAACGAAAAATGTAATAGTTTACATAAAAAATACAAAAAAAAATAATTTTTCACAAAATAGTAAAATTTTCAATCAAAGAGTTGAATTTCCAAGAAGATAATTAATTTTGTAACAAAGCAGTTCAATTTTAACTTAATAGTTTGATTTTTAACCTAAAGAGACGAATTTTCAACCTACAGACATACATTTTCAACCAAGAAGATTAATTTTTATCCAAAATGACGAATTTTTAACAAAACACATGAATTTTCAAACAAATAGTCAAATTTTCAACCAAAGAGATGAATTTTAAACTAAAATTATGAATCTGCAACTGAGAACATGAAATTTTAACAAAGAAGTTCAACTTTCAACCCAGAAGTTGAATTTTCAAAACCAAGAAGACGAATTGTCAAGGAATAAAGATTTTTTAAGTAAGGATGGAGAAAAAAGTTTATTCAAAATTTTGAACTTTCAAGCCAAAAGACGAATTTTCTGTTAAACAGCAGAATTTCAAACCCGAAAATATATATTTTCAACAAAAAAAGGTTATTTTCTATCAGTTACATTTTTAAACAACAAACAGGAAATTCCAAACAAGAAAATTAATTTTCTTCCAAAAAGGACGATTTTAAAAATAAAAAAATACCGATTTCAAACAAAAAATGTAAAAGTTACAATTTCAGTAAAAAAATCAATTTCAAACAAAAAAAAAAACGAATTTTCAAAAAAAAAGTTGAATTCTCAACCACAGAAAGATAATTTTTAATGAAACAGTTTCATTTTTAACGAAAAAGATGAAATTTCTACGAAGAAAGACGAAGTTTCCAAAAAATAGTTCATTTTTCAACCAGAAAAGATTTCAGTTAAATTTTCAATCCCAAAACTATTCTAGATCTAGTATAATAGTTGAAGTTTTAACCCAAAAAGACGAATTTTCAGCGAATCATTTGAAGTTTGATCCAACAACGCTGACTTTTTAACAAAACTGTTAAATTTTCAACCAAGCAGTAAATTTTTTCACTAAAAGTATAATCGTCAGGAGGAAGCTACCGCAATGAAATAAATAAAAATAGAATTACAAGGCAAATAAATGACTAACAACAATATTAATGGTATCAGGGTGACTACGAAGCTTCTTATAACATTTTTAACATAGAGTTTTTTACAGAAAAAATAAGTCAATTTCAAATTTATTATCCGTGATGGTTATTTAAAGTGCCTCTCATATAAATTCCCTGACTTTTATAAGATTTTGTTAAAAATCCCTGACTTTTTCCTGATTTTCCCTCACCAATAAAATTCTCTGACTTTTCCCTTATTTTCAGGTTCTCCCTGACCCGCGATTACCCCTTCAGAGTGGCTTCATTTTAAATAATGCAGAAGAAACGGAAGTCATTAATATCGGAATAGACGCAGTCTTTCAGTTATTCTTTCTTATTATTTCTTTTGCATAAAGCATAATTGTAATTTGGTCGATAAATTTCCAATGGGATTTAATATATATAACAGGTCGAGATAATTCATTATCGTTAATCAACTCCTTATGGTTCTTTAGTATAGTTGATAGAGTCGTTAAGCCAGTTTTTTTCCTTTTGTTCGACCTGTATTATAAATAATAGTTAATAGGCTTGTGGGTAGAAGGCAGAAAATAGAACTGAGATTCCTGTCAGTGTTATCAATGGGCTCAAATCTTCTCCGAAATATTCGGCTAAATTTTTAAATTGGAATGAGGAAAATTAAAGGGTTCAAAATTGGGATCAGAAGATTATTTTAGGAAAGAGGAGATTCAAGGAATTTTATCCAAGTTTATAATATAAAATTCAAATATGTTACCTCAATTAATTTAATTTGCTACATAATGTTAGTTTGATTATGGCCGTTAGTTCGAACATGTCTATTTTAGACGAAAACTCGATCTACGGTGGGAGGTGTCACGCCTCGTAAAAGTAATCAAATATTAATTAAATAGGCACTTGTACATTAGACACAAAGCTTTGAAAAGTTATTAAGTTATTGTTTTACTTTGATATATGTCACTGATTATTATTCACACAATTTCAGAAATTCGCACTCACCTGTCAGTCATTTAACACCACCCATCCAATTCATAAGCCAAAACAGGTATCTTGTATTTTATCAGTATTTATTATAATAAAATAAAAAATATCGGGTATAAAAAATGGTAGACTGAATCTAAACGGAAACGTATAAGAATATTTAAATTAATATTTAATTAGCTAGACACTTTTATTGAATGAATAAGTCTTTCATTAATATATTATATTATCCGTTTCAATCTGAAAGCACCCTAATATCGATCAGCTGTCAATAAGTTAGATAGACAATTCAAAGTTTACAAATTGTGGGGGCGATTAATCAAGCAACTTGGATTTACGTGAATCAGAGACAGTCTATAGACCGTTCCCAAACCAGTTAGGATCAGAGTGTTAAAATTTAATCAGAGACCGGTTCGTCCTTTTACTTCCTATTCTAATTTGTTTGAAATTCAATCTAAGTTATTACTAACTGTATTTCATTTTTTTACTGTTATTTTCATATTTTCAATATGGAAAAAAGTTTTCTGCCGTAATCAATCATAATATTCTAAATAAATGGGATCCACTCTTTTCCTCTTTATTCCAACTATCAAAATAACATTTTTACTAATTTGAAGAAAGTAAAACTCCTTCCACTCTATTTTCAAGGTTTTACACTTAATTTTTTTATATTTTATGGCTTAATCGAAAAGGAGAAATCACCCTCAAAAGATAACAAGTATCTCCTCGAAAGAAATTATTTCAACGGAAACAACAGGCAACAAAATAAAAGGGCAGTAATCGTAACATTACATGAGGTAAACAAGACCTTATTTACCGAAGATGATGTTGTGAAAAAAATGGGAGAAAAACACGAGCGGTTGTTTCGTAAATTTTGGGCAAGGAATCGGTGGGTTCGTGAAACAAAGTGCTACCACCGTTTTCTTTTCATGCTCCTCATATAACCGATCGCGTTGTCAGGGCGTGCCGCGAGGTGCAATTTTGTGCTCTTCGGTAGGAAAAGAAGAGTGAAAAAAAAGAGTTACGCGAAAGAAAGGAGTAAGCATTGGCGAACGGTGGACCGAACCGTGGAATGTTGGGGTTCTCTATAATTTTCATTTTCGGCACGGTAATTGGTGTGCGCCGTTAATTGCTAAGGTCTCGCGAGCCTAAGGCCAAACACGGCATAACTTTGAACTATGAGGAGTCTTTCTCCATTTTTCTCCCTTCCTTCCTCTTTTTTCTTCCCTCTTCCTGTTCCCTTTTATTTCCATCTCTTTTTTTTTCCTTGGAGGTACGTATTCTAAATTCGAATGGAGATCAAGTCTTTTTTTAAACTTGACAAATCGAAAATTCGATCCAACCCGGCTAACGGTTAGGAATTTTGGACTAATTTTGATCATCCTGAATTGAAAATGCTTCCGAAGTTGGATGTTTGAAAGGTTTTAATTTTTGAATCAGGGTTACTACAAAATCTCAATTTCGAAATACCCTGACTTTTCCTTAAACAATTTTTCATTTTCTTTGACCGGTTAAAATTTTTCTTAGGATATTTAAATTTTCAGCTAGAAAAAATAAATTCACAACCAAAAAAAAACAAACGAATTTTCAACAAAATAGTTAAATTGGAACCAAAGATATGAAATTTTAACAAAAATATTTGAATTTTCAACCAAATGAATAAATTTTTGACCAAAACTTTTTTGACAAAAATTTATAGTTGGAACTTCATCTTTAGATGAAGTTTCAAGTAATATTGTGATTACTTTACTACCAAAAGAGAAGAATTTTCAACAAAATAGCTGAATTTTCACCTAAAACAGATGAATATTCAGCTTAAAATAGAATAGTTAAATTTTCAGTAAAAAAAATAAATTTTCAACGAAACAGATGAATTTTCAACCAAGAAGATGAATAAGTCACCAAGAAGATTAATATTCTACGAAAAGGATGAATTTTCAACAAAATATAGGCATTTTCAAAAACAAAATGAATTCTAAACAAAAAATGCAATACATAATTGATATTTCTAACAAAAAAGACGAATTTTCAACAAAATAGTTGAATCTTCAACCATAACAAGTTAATTTTCAACCAAAAAATTGTGATTTTTAACCGAAAGAGATGCAATTTCTACCAAAATAGACGAATTTTCAACCCAAAAAGACAAATCTTCAACAAAACATATAGATTTTCATCCAAAAAGAATTACTTTTTACAAAAATCCTTGAATTTTTAAGAAAATAATAAATTTAACTTCAACCTCAGTTTATCGAAAATTCCCTGACTCCACTGAGAAAAATGGATTATACCCGGTAATAAAAAATATGTTACCGGATATAATCTTGGACTATTAACTATGGTACAGCGATCCAGATTATTAGAACT
Source organism: Andricus curvator (assembly GCA_932195095.1). Lineage (NCBI taxonomy): Eukaryota > Metazoa > Arthropoda > Insecta > Hymenoptera > Cynipidae > Andricus > Andricus curvator. The sequence goes on along the minus strand of CAKNYM010046360.1, from coordinate 229,723 downwards.
ACAATCCATATAGATATTAGGAAATATATATTACAGGATAATATATTGGATTATCAAACTTTATAAGCTGAGATAATAAAATCTATAATCCAAGATTTTAAAATCTAATATCCATATTAGAATCCTGGTCCATTAGATAACCTCAACTTTATATATAATAATTTTTGCAAACGTATTTATAAACCTATACAAAATGTTGATAGACGAGCTCGAAAGTAGATCTGGAAACAAATTTCAATTTTGTAAACACACAATAAGCAGGAAAGTGACTATCATAAGACTACAAAACCGAAAGTAAAGGAGGCTAAGTTTCTGTACTTGTATAAGTGGCAGTGATGTGTAATGAAGAGAAATATAAACTTACCCATTTTCAAAATCTAAATCAGGTGTGATTTAGCACTAATCATCATTTTATAACTTAATTATTACTTGTTTCAATGCGAACGGATGCATATGACACGCGCCATACGATGCGACGTATCATCTGAGACTACACAGTCGACTGGACATTTTAAAATCTGAGATGTTACAATTTAATGTCTGAAGATTATAAGAATTTAACATCTAGAGATTATATTTGGTAACATCTTCATATATTAGAAAAATATTATAGATTATAAGCGCTAATATACTTTTCTATACGGTGTATTATTCTTTAATTCTATTATCCAGTTCGTATATAATCCATTTTTCTCAGTGTCTGTCAGGTTTTCTCTGACATTCCCTGACTTATCCTGTCCATTTTTATATTCCCTGACTTTCCCTGACGTTCTGCAATTACCTGACCTACAGCAACTATGTCAATGAATAATCCTCAAAAGTAAGCCGATTCGGTGTTGTTTTGAGTTGCAACAGAAAAGATCCCGCTATTTGTTGTGTGCATTGTTTGTTTTCTCTCTTTTATTTATAGTATAGTTCGATCTTGCCAACTATCTACCCTATCTGAGACCTTCGTGACTGAGTTTGGATCGTTTATTTTATAGATTGTCCTTGATACCCTTTCTCAAGATTACCAGAATATCTCTTATTGGCGCTCGTTTACCCCAGGAACCTTCTCTTTCAGACTAAATGACCCCGGGTAGAGATATAGTCTTCCTCTAATTTTTCTTTCACTGAAAATGAGTGAGACATCTAGGAAAAAAGAGATTATTCTGGGGGAATTATCTGTCTGAGAATGTTGTCTACTCGCATCATTGATCCTGATAAAGACGCGCCCCATGCGTGACTTCTTTCCTCCCTTGCCACTAAATCGGGCCATCAAGTTACAAGTACACGCCACTTTCTGGCTGGGATATGGTGTGGCAAGAACAAAGAGTCGAGATACACCTTATCTCAGCAATTTCATCCACTCTCCGTCTTTCCAAGCAGAGTAAAACTCCGCAACATCTATACAATCTTTTCCAAGATCGACACGTGGTCTTGCACTCACAATCAGTATTGTAGCTCGAGAGTGATAAGTCATTGCAAATCGTTAGTCTGGGCCGATATAAAACAAACAGCGGCGATTTGAGCAAAAACAAGATAGAAGCACTCGGCCAGAAATGACGGTAGTAAGTTCGCTGGAGGAGAAAAAGCGCCTGAAAAGCAGCGAACTCAATCTATATGCTAATGCATCCATCTTTTATCTCGCGTATGAGACTATGAGCAATCAATGAGTTCGTACATGTGTGGTTAGTAAGGTCTTGTATGGCCCTTTTCTATTGGTGAGAAGGCACAAAGAAAGGGTAAAGGGTATAGAGAGAAAAAGGATGAAAATAAAGGAGGATGGAGACAAAAAGAAACGAAACGGAAAAGAGAAAGGTCGGGGTTGAAAGAACAAAGGAAGAGAGAGAGAGAGAAAATGATGAAAAAAAAGGAAATTTGGTTAAAAATTTAGGTTGGAGCGAAAATTCAAACGTAGCAGGATTAAACCAAAAATAATGAAATGAAGGAAGAAATATGTAAACTAAAAGTTTGGTCTGAACGTAAAATTCGAGCTAATGCGCAAGTGAATCAACGAATTATAATTTAACAGAAGTCAAGGTGAAGCCCAATAAACTCTAGTGAATTGACGCTTATTCAAATGAAGATACACATTCATTTAACTAAGTCAACTTAATTTCAGTGAATTCATTTAAATTCAAAAGAATTCCAAGATTTCATTCAAATTCATAAGCGCTTTCAAGAGAATGACAATTGAATAAAAACCATTTGGTTTTTTCGCTATAAAACAGAGATAATTTAAAAAATCAATATTTACACCCCTCTGAAACATAGCAAATAATGGTCACATGCTTTTAAAATTTGGAGTAAATTTTCCATCATGTGACATGTACTATAGAAATAATTTTATTTTTTTCCGCATCCAGTTGTTAGTCTCATATTTTCATAAACTTTTCAATTCCAGTTTGAACATTTTTCAAAATTTTGGCATATCCAAAAATACATATATTCAGTATTGCATATATAAAAGACCCGAAAAAGTACTTAATATGGGTTCGTTATTTTGTGAAAAAATAAGGAACTTTAAAATGTACAAGATATAATAACATAATAACATAATAACATAAATAAATAAGAATGTATAAGATAGAAAACTGGATAAGAACCACTTTGTGTTTCCCCCATCCGGCCGAGAAAAGAAATCTTCTTAATGCAAATTGATTAAGGTGAATGACAAGTGAATTACTTGACGAAATAATTTTAATAAATTTAATGGGAGTTCCGGTGAATTCAAGAAATTGAAACTCAATTTAGCTCAATTCAAGTGGAGTATAGTGAATTTAACTGAGTTTATTTTCAATACAAGAGAATTGAATTAATTCGAAACGAATTCTAATAAATTTAAGTGCATTTACAGAAGAGGTCTAGTTTTTTTACAGCTTTTTTTATCACTACTTAATTTAAGCCCATATTTATTGTAAACAAAGACTGTAAGCCGTTTTTTCTTGGCTTAAGTTAATACCGGGTTTCTTAATTTGAAACTTTTTTTCTGTATTCAACTGTTTTCTTTGCGAACTTATTCTAATGAACTCAAGTTAAATGAACTGAATTGAAGTGATTACAGAATATATAAATAAATTGAAAACAGATTCAACTATAATATCAAAAGTGAGTTGAATTAATTCAAATTAAGTCCAGATTTAAGTGCATTGCACTAAATTAAAATTGTATCTAACAGAATTGTAAGCGAATTTGAGATAGAATCAAATTAATCATTAGCATACTACAATTTATTTTGCTCAATTTAACCGAATGTAAGTGAATTATGCAGGAAATTTCAATTTGATTCTGATAAAAAATAACAACATTTTTGTAAATTTTGGATGACTCCATATAAATGCAAATTAAATTTTAGTGAATTCCAGTAAATTTAACCGCAGCTCACCTGTATTCTAGAAAACTCATTTGAATTCAAAACAAATTATATTTATTAAAAAAAAACCTTCTAATTTAATATTTCAAACTGAAATGTGTAAGCTTTTCTACATTAACTTTCTTTGAAACTGACAGATACAGTCAAAATTTCTAGGGCTTTCAAGTTCACAAGTTTTTTTATCAATATGTAAGCTCTTCACGTTTAATGTTTTTCTTAACTTATAAAAATTTTAAATAATATTCAAACTGAAAGTTCTGAAATACTGGACGATTCTACTTGCAAAGAAAGCGCCTAATTAGCGTAAACTTGAATAACATAAAAAAGCCAGCATTATTATTAGTATTAGTGTTAGTATCAATTTGAGAATGAAGGCATGTAGTTTAAAATCTGATAAATACATCCCATCAGGTATAATGGCCCCCATCCGAGTATGGCCGAGCCAAACCCTGCATAACTTGGGCAATTGAACCAGAAGCCATACAAAACTCCATGTGTATAAGCAGAAACATAAGTATATATTTAACTTACTTAGAAAGCTTCCTAACTGAAAACCATATAAATTTGTAACGACTTCATTTTAAAAAACATTCAAAGTTTTAAACTGCCTTTTTTTTACAATTTAATCAATTGAAAATCTTTGGTTTTGTAAAATGAAATTACTCAATTAGAAATCCTTCGAAATTGGAAACACTTGATTTAGGAAGTCATTCAAAACTTAAACTTAAAAATGATCTAAATTGTAAGACTTTTGATTTAGATACCAGCCGAATTTGTCATCTTAAAATTTTTGAATTTGCTGAATTTCTAAAAAAAAATATTCTGGAATCATTCCTGCAATAAAAATGCAGATCCTACGACCCTGTTTATCTCCCGACCTTAACCACCCGAAATCTAAATTTCTAATCGCATAGAAATAGTAATTTTGAAAATATGCATTTGGAATTCAGCTCACTTCTTGCGATAAAGACAAAATCGTGATTCGAATTTGTAACACGCAACTACTGCCTAAATAGTTCGAAAGAGACAAAATGTAGGTTAAAGGTCATTCAACTTTTTCAAAGAAGATTTCAATTCATTCCCAAAATATTTATTTAAAATTGTGCACAGTTATGCGATCCTTAAAATTTACTTTCTTTACAAAAAAATATGTATTCAAAAATTATTTTATTCTTTGACTCAATATTTTGCTTGGAAAGAAAGTATTGACAAGAAAAATTTCACAAGTTTGTTGCATTTGGTGAAAAAATAAATGTGTATTCTTCTTTTATTTGAAAAGAACTTTAAACCGTGTTCCTGGGATCGTAAATGGCCTCAGAATGATTAAAACTATTAATTGCCGTTAATTTCGGTAAAAATTATAATTTTTTGGCATACAGTAGAACAGCTGATGGTACTAGAAGCTGAGAAAAAAGAACTTCATCCATATAGACCAAAAATACTACCCCTCATCGCGAAAAACTGTCCTTTGCAGGGGTTAATATATCACACTTTCTGTGAATTGCCTGTAAAATTTTTAAAACGCACAAAAAGATATTTCAATCCCTATAAAGGTTTTTTTCACTTAGGGGTAGTCTTTTTGTTCTAATAGTGTCAAGTTTTTTCCTCTGCATCTGGCACCATCAGTTGAATTTCCTGTAAAACACTTATATATATGGAAATTAACATTAATTAATCGTTTTAATAATTTTGGGACTATCTAAGGTCCCAGTACCGCGTTTTAAACTTTTTTTTGTGAACAAAACAAAAATACGCATTTTTTACCAAATGGAACAAGTTCAGGTGTTGCGAGATCAAAAAAGAAAGCCTTGAGTTTGTTTAGGACACTCTAATATATAGTTATTACAACCAATATCAGTTAATAAATGAAATTGTTTGTTTAAAATTTCAAAATCTAGCCCCTTAAAAGTCTACAGACAGGGTCGTGGAAATGACATGTCTCTTCAAGTCTCACCTTGTAATTTCTTCAATGAGCTTGCAGGGATCGGCTGCGTAGAATTTCACGCCAAAGTAGAGGGTGTGCACGTCCAGACTGAGGTTCCCCTTTTGAAATTTGAGTTGCTTGCTGATCTTCTTGCTGGGATCCAGCCATTGCTGCAAAAGGATTCGAGAATTACGACATTGAATTGAGCTAAATTAATTCCCTATTCGAGGCGCCCCAGACGGGACGTTGACGTATCGCTCAGGAAGACCGGAAATTGTAGCAGTGCTTGGTATTTCCCGTTGATAATAATCTCATCTTCATCTGCCCCGAGGCTAAGTAATCGGAGACATCGGAGAGATTCGCATGCGGATTTATAGTACCGAGAATCTAATTAACGACGGTCAACTCCATTTTCTCCAATTTTCTCCCAACATCCCGGCCAAGCCCACTACTTTTGCCACTAACGTCCTCAATCAATTATTTTTAATACGAGCATTCATCCGCTTTATAAAGAAAACTAATCAAATTCTTTAGATGAATTGATATTAACTTGATTCTTTGCTAGTTTGATTTCGAAAAGTTGTGTTAGAATTATTTTGAAAAGACGGTTTTAAAAAATGAAATTTGTTCTGGGGCTGTCATTTATAATCGGTGCAGGTTTTGGTTTTGAGAGAATAAAATATAGGGAAAGTCGGAGGCGACGTAACCTTGAGCCAGTCAATTTTGTGTCGAATGAACGGAATTGGTCCAAACCTGATTCCAGTCATTATAACTGCTGTCTAGGAAAAAACTTGAAACTAATTTTATTCCACCTCTGAGATTGATATCTTGATAGTAAGTTTTATCGCTCCTATTTTCGTGGGCAGCATTTGAATCTCTTCATTAAGAAAATTATTTAAACTATTACAAGGAATCGAACATCAAAACCTATATGCATATCTGAAGACATAAATCTCAGTAGCTTTCTAAGATATATATTTTTTAATTAGGAATAATGGGTTTTGAAAATAAAAGATGTGGAAATTTTTCTATTTTTCTATTACTTACCGTTTGATTTTCATGGTCGAGATAACGAAGACCAAAGTAAGCAGTTTCCAATAGATTCAGGTGCCTAAATACCCTATCTAGGAGTTCTTGTCCCAGATTTGAACTCTGAAACAAAAATTAAACAAATCATAAGATAATGAGTTTGCGAATCTTATTAGTTTTTTAAACAAAGTTCTACATTCACCGAATTTCAGTGAACCTAGATACGGCCTTATTTAAAACTCTTTATTTTAAATAATAATCCACTGTCAAAGGTTGAATGTTGCTGCCATTTGAATTTGGAAGCTTTTATAATTAGATACTAGTCTAAGGAAGTAAAAATTTGTTTGTAATTCGAAGCTTTAAATTTAGATAGGGTAAAGTGTACATTGATTGGCCACCTTTGGCAATGATTGGCCACTTCGAAATGATCATATATTTAGAAATACTGACAGTTAAAACTTATAATAAATAGCGTGGAGTGTGTTGAGAACAATTTTTTTCTGATTATTAATCATTTTATTTGTGAATATTCCTTAACTACGCATATTTAATGCAAATGGCCAATCATTGCTCTACATTCTTTTATTAATTTAATTTTTTAATTAATTCCAGTTTTGTAAGCTTTTAAACTTCAAGTTTAAGAGAAGCCTTACTTGGTATTTCGATTTTCAAAATTTTAAACTTAGAACTGTTTATAGGACGACATTTGCAAATTTATAAACACCAAAAAATTGAGTCATTTCGAAAATTTCCAGCTTAAAGTTTTAAGTTTTTTGAACTTAAGTGCATTTTGGTAGTTCCCAATTCGAAATCATATCAAATTCAACTCCTTGAATTTGGATGGCTTCTATGATATATTTGAATTTAAAAAAATCATCTTGGGTGAGTACAAAATTAGGAAACGTCCTCACTTCAATACATTCAAAATTCTTCTTTAAATTTTCTCTAATTTATAAGCTTAAATATCAGTGCTTTTAATTTCAGAGATTTCAATTCAAAATATTCAAATTCGGCGCATTCAGACAATTTAAATATTTCCAACTTCAACTCCCCTAATTCTAATATGTTTATGTTTCTAATATGTATAAAAGCATGCAGAATTATAAAATAAGTTTGCAACATTTTATGTCGAAGCTTTACATTTGACAACTTTCAATTCAGAAATTTTTTTACCTCATATTTATAAATGAAATATCCGAAAAGTTTCTTCCAAATAAAATCATCATGAAAAGATTGGTTCCAAATCCTATTTGTAAAAATATTGACTTAAATAAAGCTTTCGATTAAAAAAAATATTAGCTCTTAAATACACCGAACTTTGAAAGCCTTCAAACTTACTGATGGTTAACTTTTAATATTTTTATATTAAAAAGGCACAGACTAGTATTACGTAATTTTGCGTAAAACTAAACGGTCACGTGCAGAGCTGTGTAACTATTACGGAATTTTCCGTAACGTTAGCCCTGAACGGTAGATATTTCGTGTTAAAAAAGGCAACAAAATATTTTAAAACTTTGAATTTTGAAAAAGTTAATTAAAAAAATTCAGTAACTTGTCATTTTTAACGATCGGATCTTCTCAATTTTGTTGAAAGTAGATTTTGAATATAAAAAAGTTTGTCTACGGTGAAAAAAAATTATTTATAATTTTTAGAGCTTCTAGATTTTTTCTTCATTTGTAGGTCTCCATAAAAAATTAAATTTCTCCTATATAAGCTTAAATGAAAAATCTGAGAAAAATTATAAAAATTAAGGCATATTATGCAGATTAAGAAACAAAAATAACATTCACGATTTTTCAAAAACTCTGCGATTTAAAAAATTTTTTATTTTATTTGGATTCCGCCCAACCTCAAGATATCGAGCCATTTATTTTAAATTGTTTACACGTAATAAGGGACCCAAAAGGAAACTTTTCAATGCTAAGGCGTTTTCAATTTATAAAATTTGTTTTTTTTTGTCCACTCTAATGTAAGTACAGGTATTTTTTTGAGAGCAAAAGCAACTTAAAAAATGATGTAAAAGCATTTGAATTAAAAAATGGTTAAAACTCTTTAAGCTTGAAACATTACTTTATATCTAGTTGAATGCGTCCAAATTAAAGAAATTTTTAGATTTAGTAAAAAATAAATTAAAACTCTTCAAAATTGGAACTTGAATACATTTTTAAATGCCTAATTCTTTAAAATATATTTCCAGATCGATCCTTTTGAGAGGACGCTTAATCTAATCGGAATAATAATTAATACCGAAAAAATGATATTATTGGGTAAAGCTATTTATGTGTCATTTTCAATTTATTTGAATTTTTCGTTGAAAGATGCTAGGAAACCAAATGGAATCGTGGCAGATCTGACCTATTCGTGAAAATTGGATATTTGGCAGTTCACCTGAGCTGCTTAGCACATACGACCTTACAGTTCCAAACTCAGCGACTGAGATTGAAATCGTTGCTTTCCGGTTCCCACTGATTCCAAGCAAACCGTGACGCTCATTTATTTCCCCTCCAAGGGAAACTAACGGAGCCAATCGGGGGAGAATATGTTATTTGATGCACTGAATATACTGTAAACGTAATGAGGCTCGATGAAAAAGTAGGGTTGTGAAACAATGGGTCATCTCATTTTACGCTTATTTATACCGGAAGTGGATCAAGCACGTGAAAAATCAACGATTCTCAGGCGTGGGAGTATGAATATTATACTGATTAATTTCAAAGGAAAAATTTTGATAAAGAAAAAGACCAAGTTCATCAGATGTGAAAAATAAAAATTGAAAAAACATTTTTTTTCGACCCTTTAAAATTTAAATTCCCTTTGAATGATAACGATATCTAAATTAGAAAGCACCAAAATGAATGCTTCAACTCTTTCGAATTTATAAATGTTCTCTAAATGAGAATTAGTACAAATTCAACTAATTAAATCAGTGCTAAGGATTTCAACTGATAAATCAGTATTATTTTAATCTCAATTGATTGGAATAGTAAAATACATTGAAACAGTCTTCCTTAAACTCAAAATCGTGATGAATGTTGTATTTTTCGTGTCAGGGCATAAAATTTTTCCTATTTTTGACTACATACCTTTTTTATGTCCGCCCCTTCTCCCCAATTTGCAACAAGAAGCCGAAAAAACATTTTTTCAACGGAGTCCCTCAGAGCAAAAGCAAGACAAATCCTATGTTAAAACATAGGAATTTAACAGTTTTTATCGGCCAAAATGCTCTAAAAACAGGGGATATAAGGTGATTTTCCACGAAAATAGGAAAATAAAATCTTTCAAGTAAAATTAATGTGATTACTATAATTAATTCAATTTAAAAAGCTCTAAATTCTTAAAATTTTCAGCCAAAAATGGAATAGTTAAATAAAAAAAGAAGTTAATTTTCAACCAAAAACGAATTTTCAACAAAATAGTTAATATTTAAACCAAAACATATGAATTTTAAAACCAAAATGACGAATTTTTAACCAAAAATGATTTTTCAGCCAAGAAAGAACAAATATTTCACCAATTGTTGAATTCACAAGTCCGAAAAACGAATTTTCTACAGAACAGTTGAATTTTTAACCCAGAAATTTTTAACCAAACAGTTGAATTTTTAACCGAAAAAGACAAATTTTTAACCAAAAAGGATGAATTTTTAACAAAATTGTTGATTTTTCTACAAAATAATGAAATTTTCAACCAACTAATAAAATTTTTAACCAAAAAACACAAATTCTGAAACAAAAATATAATAGTAGACTTTTCATCCAAAAATAGTCTGATTTTCTTAATGGGATATATTAATTCAGTTTGAAGTTAAGTTTGAACCCTCCCCCCAACCCACCCGCCAATGTTGCGTATTTTTTTCAAAAATATAAGAATTTCCAAAAAATAAATTAGCGCTGTTATTTTTACTATTCACATTGAACTGTTTCAAGAAAAGCATTTAAAATTGCAACACTTTCTATTATATAAATTAAATATTAACAAGTCTTCAATTGTAAATCCTGAAAATTGAATAATTTTCAATTCTATATTTTTAAAATTCAAGAATTGTCAACTATAACTCTTTAAAACTGTAGAACTTTGAATTGTGAATCTTTAAAATTGAAGAGTTTTTAATTTTGGCAATTAAAAATTATGTAAGTTTTAAGCTATACAATCAAAAATTCTGTAACTCTGATGACTAACATTGATTGTTTTTTCAATTTGGAAGTTTTAGAGTTAAAAACTTTTACTTTTGATCTTCAAAATCATCCAAATTTAAGAATTTTTATTTTATACGCCGTTAAAATTGAAAAGTTTTCAATTGTATAAATCTCTAAAATTCTAACTATTCCAACAGACAAAAAATACATTCATAATTACATCTTTAATTAAGAATTTGTAAGATTTAATAATTTCAAAAAGATGTTCAAAATTTCATGATTTTAAACCATAAAGAAACAAATTAAACAAGTTGCCGAATTTTCAATTGTAATTATCCTCAAAATGAATCAGTGTCGAAAATAGAAAACATCAGAAAGACTCAAAATTCCAGAATCAGTCAGAAAAATATTTGTTTCAAATGAAAGCAACCGCGTCATCAACATAATTTTTTTCATTTAACAAAAAATAACTTCAAAATGGAGGGAATCATTTTAAGTTGGAGCCAAATTTGTATGAGAACACAAAACCACTTCTTGGAACGAAGATAAATTTCGTTGAATCAAATACAAATTTCTTTGACTGAGAGCCACCGAATATTTTTCTTTGGTTCTAAGAAATTCCTTTGAATCAAAAAATCCTCTATTACGATATGAAATTCAAAATTAACTTATCAATTTATTTCTTTGCTTCTAATTTCTGCTGGGTTAAAATCTTATACAAATTACGGAAAGCCGATAAAAATAAAAATAAAATTGCTTGAAAGTCGATGTAGCTAATTTAATTTTCGATTAATAATCTCACATTTTATAGAACTTTAAATTTAGGCATATATATTTTAATTTTATAATGAGGCACTCATAATAAAAAACATGTTAAAAGCGCGCCAAGCGCGTTATCTGTGATAATTTTTTCTAATTACTAGTACACATCTCTAATTATTTTATATATTTTATTTTTCTAAAGTAATTTTTTTTACGGTTTATTGCAGTAAATAGTTCTATTTACTATAATGACCCGTAGATTTGGTTATGCATTTTATGCTCAGTCGTTAGGCAGTAATATTTAAATTTCGGGTTCAGTTCAAATATTCGAGGCGCACCTCAAAGCGATATCTATGATAAAAGGCTTAATCAATCTTGGGGTTTACTGAGGGTCGCTTTTGAAGCGTACGATTTATCACAATAGTTTAGCTTATTCCTGCGAGCCTATGAATAAATATCTTAATATATGAATAATATCTTCGTGGTAATTGACGTGGTCGTAATGGCATTACATTACACTTTCATTCTTTGATCGCTCGTTACTTCAGTTCTTTTTAAAATCCGACGACATGAATGCGACAAGTGCTTCCTTTAATGACCATCTTCCGCTATTCGCATGTAGACGGAAAGCAAGTGGATAATTTTGCGACTCGCTTTAATCTTCGCAACAAGTGCAAGTGATTTGTCCTAACAACTATGTCTGCATTCGTGAATTCTCCTGATTATCAAAAGGGATTTCAAGTCATTATATAACTAAGCTTTTGATAAAATTAAATTATACATCAAAAGAATAAGATCTGTATGTTTCTATTTTGCTTTATAGAACCTCTTCTTGAAATGACTCGGATCTTTTATATTTCGAGTTTACGAGATCTTCAAATACTGAATATCGAAAACATTGTAAATTGTATCCTTTGATGTGTAAATGGTATTAAAGTTTTAATGGATTTCAACCTTTAAAAAATGCAAGCACTCAAAGTTAAATTTTAAAAATTGTAGATATCCTATCTTTAGAATGTATACCTTTTTTTACATTTTCAAAATTATGTAATCAGATCTTAAAGCTTCGAATTTCACTTTCCTTAGATTTTACGGGAAACAGGAGGAGTCACCAATGAAACTCAATCTACTGAAAAATAAATACCACAGCGCAGCGTCGCGTCGTAAAGATTTTTTTAGAGCACGATTTTGCATCCGAAATTACATCCTGCGTGATCATAAAATATTTAGAGCGTTTTTTCTTCATTTCTAATTTTTATCTTCAGAGCTAATAAAGATAGGTACCATACAAAATATACGAGGGTGCATTAAAAATCTTCCACGTAGTATAAATAAATAATGATGCAATTTACATTAAAGATAAGATTCACCTAAAACTATAAACCTGTCAACCTTAAGATTTTGAAAACTTTAAGTGGAAGAAATTTTCAAACCGTATGCTTCGATTTTGAACATTCACCAATTCTAAATCTCCTAATTTAAAAAACACTAAATTTGAAAGAGAAAAAAATGGAATGATCATAAAAAAATATTCGAACCTTCCAATGTTAAAGCGTCGTAATTTAAAACATAGAAAAAGCCATGAAGAAGATTAAAAATTGTTAACTGTTAGGAGTGACCAAACAAAAAATGCTGGTCGGGTCAACTTCTTTCTGCTCGGACAGCGTCTGATTCGGGACAACTTTAAAGTTTTCGGGTTCTCGAACAGTTTTGGGTTTTGTGAACTTTTGCTATGAACTCGAATGTTTTGATTGTTTTCCTGTTTGAATAAATTGCTTATCACTTCGCGGTCGAATAACATATAATAACACGTAAACAAAATTACAAAAATCCGACCAAGCTTTGGGTTTTTTTGCACACCCTTTTAATTGTCCAAACTTGTAAAGTGAAAAAAGTATTTAATGCCCTTTTAGAAAAATCTAATCTCCTTGCATTTAATTAGAATATATCACTTAATTTGAAAATCTTTTTATCTTAACTTTTCCAATTAAGTTACAAAAGCTTAAAATAAAAAACGCTTAACCCCGCAGGTTAACAAAATCGAAAAGGAAAACACATTGACTTGACCTTGGATTTTTTTCTAATTTATGAGGTATAAATTTAAAATCGAATTCTAAAAGTTTTGGAATTCTATACTTGTACTTAAAAACCGGTCAAACTTGGAGAGCTTCAAAATGTGTACTTTCATTCAGAAAAAAGTTTGTTATACAATTTTTTCTGATAACATTTTTTTTATAAAAACAATTTTTTATTTCGAAACAAGAGAAAATGATAATTAATTTTCCCCAAATTAAAACTAATCTCAATTAAAAATTTGATTCTTCGAATTTGAATTCTTAAAAGTCTTCAAAATTGAAACTTATGAATTGAAATACGTCCTTATTTAATAAAGAATCTCCACTTGGATGAAATCCGATCCGAAAAAAATTATATCGCAGTCAAATTAAAATTGCATCAAATTAACAAACTTGCAATGGTTCGAATTCTAAAACTCAGGGTTAAATTCTTCCAATTTTATTTACTTTTATTTAAAATACATTCCAAATTTCGTGGTTTGGATTTAAAAATCTCACACTTTGAAATATTACAATTCTTCCGAAAAGTTCACCCGAATTTATTTATTTGATACTTGGCCCAGGGGTTTCTTTAGAATCCCAGTTAATAGAACTAAACAAATATTAGCGCATATTAATAGAAAGGAAGTTATTGACATGTTTTACTTTTTTGCAAACATTAGGGTTTTTAAACAAATTTCGAAAAACATTGATCTGAGATAAAAATGTTTTGAATACAATTTGTAGATCTCATCGAAATACATTTTTTTGTCCGTAAACTTTTTCCCTAAAATAAATATTTTTAAAGAAAAATGACAAAAATACATTTTCAATTTTTTTGTAAAAAATGTATCAATTTGGTAAAATATTAAATAATGAGTTGACACATATTCTAAAGGGTGAGTGGGATGTGGCCACACCTCCTCCCCAACTTACGTGGATCCTCTTTTCCAGGGGCCAAAAAAAACCAACCGTCCTAGTGTTGGGCATTTTAAAGCAATTTCCTTGGAAAGGTGGCAGAAGTTAATTAGTTGATCATACAAATTCCTCAATTTAAAATTTTCAACATTAGGACGGGCGGTTTTCTTGGACCCCTGGAAAATGGGTTTAGTGTTTTTTCTTTTTTCTCGCAAAATATTAATTTGAGAGAAAAAGTTTAAATACAAATAATATGTTTTTGGATGAGATCTACAACTTTTATGCACAATCTGTGCCGAAAATCTTTTTGGTACTTTCAACTGGGATGTAAATGGAACCGCTAGGTCAAGTATCAAATCAATATTCTTGGATGACTATTTCGGAAGTACACCCAAGAATGGAAAGTTTTAAATATTAGGAATTAATACCTGGCAATTTAAAAGCTTTAAAAACATCCTAAATTTCATGCATCTAATTTTATTCCATCAAATATCAAGAATTCAAATTTTAATGTCCACAAAAATAACAGCTGTTAATTTAAAAACCTCCCATCTCCTATACGCTTTGAATTGAAAGCATAATGTATCGATTTCAAAGAAATCTGATCTAAAAAAATGAGATATTTAAAACCATTTTACGAGTACGACAGCCAGGAAAATTGTCGCAGGTACTATCTGGACAGAGTAGAAGATTTGTAGTAGGCGCCGTAGCTAATCTAAGCAAAGAATCTATCCTTGCGTAGTTGACTTTTACTTTTTGTTTTTCCTTTAGTTCCCTCGCCCGTGCTCTCTCTGGGAGGGTGCCCAAGAATTCTAGGTTCTGAATCGAACGCGTTGACCGAGATCAGAGTTCCTGCGTACGTGAACGGAGGGAAAAAAAGAGGAAAGCAGAAGAGTCAAGAGGCAGAAGAGAGAACGAGAGGGAAAAGAAACTTCAACGAGGATGGCCAAGGTTTACTGACCAACGCGACCGGTTACTCAGCTGCAAGTCCTTTTAAATCTCCGTAATCGCGTCCACCACAGAGATTGAAGTCTCGAAATCTACGTCGTCTGGCTTTGTTTAAAGCAAGAAAAAAAAGTGAAATTTTTTTTCTGAGAGAGGTCGTAGAACTCTGAGAAAACGCGGAGGAGTATGAAAAAAGTTTTTGCGCAAAGGGGCAACAATTGTGAGAAAAGTAGCGGCATTGCGGTTGTTATTAATTCGCTCTTTCCTGGTTGCGGAATTCGTTAGATAATAATTGTTATGTTAGAGGAATTATAGTTTGTGTGAAGACAGTTAATTTGGCAAATTAACTTTGAATTTGACTCTTCGTGAATTGGTTTATAAATTAATTTAAAAAGAGTTTAGTATCTACTCAGATTTCAGCGTAGAATCTGCCTATATGTAAATAAAATTATCTTGAGGGTGTTCAAATCTACCCCGAATATGGGATAGTGTTACCATGAGCACTTAATGTATCTTCTTTGATTTCGATACGACATGTCATACTTTACAAATCTTTGACAAAGAGTTGAAGAGTAACCACCATTTTCATGATTTTTCAGGAGAGACAAAAAACGTTCTCGAAAATCTGATTTTCAATTCAGAAAAAAAATATGTTTTAGAGACACATCAGAGCTGGATTGAAATCTGAAAAGTTAAAATTTTTATTCAAGCTTTGATTGTAAAATGTTATTAGGTTCCGAGAAAATGGAGAACGAATCTTTATTTTCGCACGTTTCCTCAACTTCGGTCGGTAATTAAACAGCGAATTTTCAATTTCAGATTTTTATATTCATAGCTATTGAGTTGCTGAATCGATACCAAAAAATTATTGCTTGGAAAATTTCACCAAGTTCCGAGAAAATGGAGGGGAACTTTTTTTTCGTTTTAGAAAAAAAGTCTTCTTCCAGATAGACTGCAATGCTAAATTGAGATGTGAAAAGTTTCATTGAAAAAAATCATTCAGTTCAGAGAAAATGGAGGAGTCACTGTATTTTTCAAAAAAAATTACCCTTATTCCCTTGTGTATTTATGTAAGGAACGATTAAGAGTGGAACCAAAACATTAGCAAAGCGAGCCCAACAGATATCTCGATTTGGAAATTGAAAAATTTGATAACTGAAGATGTTCGAAAAATTCAAGCTTTACTATATAATGAACACTATGTTTACGACACTAAAGAAAAACTCAATGTTCTTGCATATTACATAGAAAGTGTTACAAGCTGAACGACAAGTTAGGATATAAAACGCATAATAGACAAGTAGATAGGTATGTGAGAAATTACATAAAAAATGATAAAATTGAGGCCAATGAAATTTGGCTGGCAAAGTTTTCATCACAGAAATAATAAATGTGATCATGTGCACCAGTTATTTCCCAAAAGAATGGAAAATTGTTAAGACAATAGTATTATACCAAACCTAGGTAGAAACGATAGTCTTCCACAAAGCTATCGGCTTATTAGTCTATTACCTCACATCAGTAAAGTTGTTTAAAAAATAATGCAAAATAGGGGTAACATTTTTCGGATGTGAAGAAAATAATTAAAAAAGAGCAATTTGGTTTTCGTAAAATATATAGTACATTGGATCATTTAGATTCTTAAGTTAAATAAATAATAAGTCAAGAACACACATATAGTGTTGGCAGATTATTAAATATACATATTATAGTGTATTATGCGAAACGTTTGAATTAAATACTAAAAATAAATGTACATTCTTTACAATGTATCAGTACATATTTGATGGTAAATAAAACTCAGTTATAAATTTTTTAATGCATATAAAGCAATTGTAGAATATTTTTTTAAAAATTTGTAAATATAGCAATTAGCAACCAATTTCAAAGTAATTTCAATCCATGAAACTTTGGGATATCTAAACTTCAAGTTTCTAGAAAATGAAAAATAACAATGTTCTAAAATAGCAAAATTTTTTCTCCTGATACCCAGAAAAATGCGAGAACATGCTCACAAAAACTCTCAGAATATGAAAAAGCAATAGAAAATCCGCTCTCCAGTCGAAATAAACTCCCTATGAAAATTGTTCGCTATTAATCTTTGAAACACTGCATTCATTTCAACCCACAGAACAAAAATCTGGCTGGAAAAAAATGAACCAGGCTGAAAGAGTCGCAAGTCGACGGATCCTCAGTTTCAGTCTACTTATCCAACTCAAGTGCACGGGAGGGACTTCCAATCTACGAAACGTTGAAATTGGACCGAGCAAGAATCTTCGGCTCTGGAACTTGTTCCGTTTTCAGGATGCATTGTTCCCTTTTCCCCCCACCCCTTTCTCACATTTTTGTTTCTTTTCTTATTTTTTTCTTGTTCTTCATGTCATTTCTTTTTTTCTTTTTCTCGCAACACTCTCGCTGAGATGCCAACGGTGCGGTTTGGTTTGGTATTGTCGGATCTGTACACAGAAAGGTCTATGGCCTGATGCTTCTTCCGCGGACGAAGAGTACGAGGAGCAGAGGAGGTGTATTCCAGGTGAATCGGGGGTGGGGATATTCCGGTACCTCTTTTTCTTCCTTTTACTTACATAATGTATTCTCAAACGTACGTACGTATGTCTGGCTACCAGCGAAGTGGGCCCTTGTATGTAAGAGTGTATTGGTTCGTTGGGAATGTCGGCATATACCTATATATAGATATGCATATATATGCCTATACATGCATATATTATAGGCATGAATGTAGACAGAATACAGACACTAGGATGAGTTGGAGAACACTTCTTCGTCATGGCCCGTGGTAGTCATCGTATACGACTGCAAACGTGACGGAGGCGTGTCACATCGGAATACAAAAGATATAATACCCACATACCGATGCTGCTAACTCATACCTACTGGTGAATACCAATCCCGAAAGTCGTCTTCAACACTTACTTTCATTCCGATTTTCACGAAAGATTGTATTTTTTATGTTAAAGTCAGATTTTGAGAATGTAAATTTGCTTGATTCGATATGTTTATGATTATTATATTATCCTATCAGGAAGCATCCATTAATAACGTAAGGGGTTTTTTTTATGGGAAGAGGTCCGGAAAATCTTACGAATCCTTACTTAGGAGAGGGGGGGGGGGGGTCCAAAGCATTTCTTACGTAAGTTTCCTCAATCTATTTTTTTTAACATATACTAATTGTATCATTATTTTTGAAGTTTTTAATCATATATTTCATATTACATACGTGCAATAAATATAGAGTCGAGAAGTTAACCATTATTAACGTCAGGTGTACACCTTTTTTGAAATCTCGCGAAATCCCTGGAAATCTTTCAAATACTCAGTGAATTCTTTTGAAAAATTTATAAATCCGATACAATTTTATAAATCACGGGAAAGTCCTGTGAAATCCCTAGAATTTCATGGATATCATATATTATTATTATTATTATACCATCAGGCCATTTTCCTTTCGGGGTAGGCGTGACTTGTTCGGTGAGGAAAGGAGTAATGTGAAGTAGGAGGTATAGATTTTTTTTAATTGATCTAGAATTCTCGTGTTATTTATTTAAATGACACGTTCGTTCCACAACACTGCTCCGACCCAGGTTGCTGATCAATCTCTAGCGATCACCCCAAGTGAAGAGCCTCACAAAATTGTTATGTGTGGTTCCCCACTTGAGCCCATTAGTATCCAAGGTATTTTTTTCAGGCGTCATTCACTCTACTGTCACTCTGTTTATAAACTATTTGTAGCCATACTTTTCTGTCCTGGATACCTCTCTAGCTTCCTTCACGTCCATGCATTTTTTCATGCGAGCTCTCGTGTTTTTATGGCTTCTTATGTCTCTTCGGATTAATGTCTCATACATATTGTCTTGGAATTCTTTTAAAACGATTGAGCTCCCTGAAAATCTCTTAAAACCCTTTAAAAAAATTGTGAAAATACTTAAAATCACTTGAAATCTTCAAAATCTCATAAAAATTCCTTACTATTCTTTAAAATCCGTGAATAGTTCGAAATCTTATGAGATCTTTTGAAATCTTTGAAATCCTTTAAAATTCATTGAAATGTTTTGAATCCGTGAGAGTCTTTTCGAATCTCTTGAAATCCTTTATAATATATTAAAATCCATTAAAATTTGTTTAATTCCTCGAAATCCCCTAAAAGCATTGAAACCCTATTATATCTCTCAAAATCAATTGAAATCCCTTAAAATCACTGCAAATCCTTTTAAATCTCCTGAATTTTTTTCAAATCTTCAAAATCTCATTGAAATCCGTTGATATCCTTCAAAAGTCCCCAAAATACTTTAGTATCGCAAGAAATTCTTTAAAATTATTTGAAATCCAGTGCATAAAATTCTCTAAAACCCTTTAAAAATTATGAAATCCATTGAAATCTTAAAAATCCCATCAAAATCCCTTCTAGTCTAGCTTTGGATAAGTTACTTTTACTAATGAATTAATAAATATCACTGATTGGTCAGGAAAGAGTAACTGATTCATAGCTAGAATTCAGTGACTGATTAAAATTATTAATTATTCTAACTGAATCAAATATAGGCCGTTTGAAATTTCGTTAACTCTTTGAAAATTTTACGTAATCATCGAAATCCCTTTATCTCTTGAAACTATTAAAATTCATTCAAATCTCTTGAAATCCTTTGAAATCTTTTAAAATATTATTAAATCTCATCCAATCCCTTCAAATTTCCAAAATCCCATTAAAATACGCGGTTATCCTCCAAAATTCGTAAAAATACTTTGGTAAAACATGAAATCCTTTCAAATCTCGTGACTTATTTTGAAATATTTCGAAATCTCTTAAAATCCCTTGAAATCCGCGGAAATCGCTCTCAATTCCTTAAAATCTCTCAAAATCCGTCGAAATCATTCGGTATCTCTTATAAAACCCTTTGAAATTCAGTAAAATGGAAATCTGAGAATCTGAAATTCTACTAGGTAATTTCTTCAAACTCTTGAAATCTTCTAAAATCATTCGAAATATGTGAAACCTCTCGTTTGAGGTACCTTAAAACTCTTGCAATCCATTGAAATCTTTTGAAATTCTTTGAGATCTCATGCAATCCCTAAAAAGCTTTAGAAATATTGTTAAATTCAGTAAAAATTTGTGTATACTATGGAAATGATTAATATATTATCGATATATTGAATGAAAAATAAAATATCTTACGTAAAGAGGGGGGACGTTACAAAAATCTTACCAATCCTTACAATATGGGGAAGGGGGTCTAAAATTTAAAAAATAATTCTTACATAATTAATTTCGTTCCTTCGAAACAATTATCGCCTCTTCGAATGGAAATTGATTAGTTTTTAATTTTAAGTCTGAACGCTTAGGAATTCAGTTATCTTCGAAATAGATTATCATCTATGTATTTTTTTAAATGAACAAAAAATGTTCTATTTATTATTCAAAGAACTATGTGTAGTGTTTTAATTGACTTTCAGATCAAAAGTAATAATTTAACATTCATATGTATATGGAGAATTACATAGGTCGGATTTTCCGAGGTATGCACTTCCATATTATATTAAAATTTGAACAAATAAGTATTTGTTTGTTGTATCGTTTTCAGAAACAAACAGGCAGATTTTTTAAATAATATCAAATTTAAAAAATGTTTCGAAAAAATCTGCATAAATATTTTCAGCTTCTACATAACAATTTTTTTCACGAAAATTTGATGAAAGTGTTGGTTTCTCGTAAATCATGAAACTTTTCTATAATTTATTACCTTATTTCAGTTCCCTGACATTGATTCAGTTGTTCAATATATACTTCAATTGAATAGAGATTTATATATTTACCACTTTTGTTTAACAAGTATAGTAATACAAGTTCACATAACTTTTTAAAATAGTGCCTAGGTGAAAAGTCCAGTATTTCGATTGCCTCCCACCCCTAAAACATTCCTTGGGGTGCTAAATACATACAAAAATGCCTTCCTTTGTAAAAAGATAGTTGTATTAGCGAGCAATTTGAGAAAACACTAGCATTAGTGCAATTTTTTTCAAAATAGTAAAACAATAGTAGCAACGTTATAAAAAAGTGTCAAAAAGTGTCATTGGTGTAGTGAATCCGAGGCTTGAAATTTCCAAAGTAATAATTTTTCAATTATAAGGCTCACAAAGGCAGTCTATAGAATTCAGACTTTAGTGTAGGCGGATTTAGAATTCAGAAAATAAAAACCAATACAATGTTTCTACTCCCTCATGAAGAAAATGACAATATTATAAATTAAAATCTAGAATTACGAAGTGGCGTTGTATAGCCTCGCGTGTTAATAAGTAGTACCTATCTGGATTTCGTATTGTGGAATGAACCATTAGGTCTGAGCCCTTTTGCTGGGCGTGGAAGGGTAAATATGCGCCAAGAGGCATATTCAATTATCTTGCCATTTTCAAGTTGCCATGTGAAATTAGCACTGTTGCGACGGAGTACACACTCTTTTTTCAATACCCCCTGCGTCCATTAAAATCTCATATTGAGTACAGTAAGAGTCCGTATGTGCATATCAGAGCAGGTTATGAGCTCGGCTTCTGAGAAACCCTACGTGAGCGAATATCCTTGCTTCCGGCACATCCGTTTGCCTCGAGCATGATTCCTTGTTCCACTATATAAGACTGCCTCTTTCCTTGGATGGCTTATGGCTTTTCAATGAAAGTCCACTTTAACATACATAAAAGTCTTGTTGTCGAGCCATTCAGAGCTTGAAATACATTATACGTCGATGTACATAAATAAATTGGAAGGTCAAATCTCCACGCCCGACGCGGAATACCGCAGTGGAAGCTTTTATCGTATTTTTTATGCAAGGCTTTTGAGTTTGAAGACTATAAAATTTCATACGAAACATAACCAGACTAGTCATTCAAACTTAAAAAAATGCCAGGTTATTTGCCGGGTTTCCAGGTGAAAAATTACATTTTTCCCGGTTCAATTTTAAGCGTTTATTATTATTATTATTATACCATTAAGCCATTTCCCTTACGGGGTAGGCGTGACTTGCTCGGCGAGGAAAGGAGTAATGTGAGGTAGAGGGTATAAATTTTTTATATTGATGAATAGTTAAAATTTCGAACTTAAAGACGAATTTTTTAGAAGACAGTTGAAATTTTCAACAAAGAAAGATGAATTTTTAAGTAAAAAACATGACTTCGGCCGTAAGTTCAATTTTCAGTCTAAACGAACGAATTTTCTATCTAAAAAGACAAATTATCAATGAAACAGTTGAACTATCGATTTAAAAAATTACTTCTTAAGAAAATAGATTAATTTTCAACAAAAAAATTAAATTTTCAACAAAATAGTAGAATTTTTAACCAAAAAATATTAATTCTGCACAAAAAATATAAAAGTAGACTTTCCAATTTAAAAAAATTAACTATCAACCATAACAAATTAATTTTCAAACAAAAAGATCACTTTTCTACCAAAAGATGAAT
>CAKNYM010046360.1:158741-207122 GCA_932195095.1 Andricus curvator | reverse complement strand
AAATAGTATAATTTTCAAACAAAAAAGGTGAATTCAGAACCCAAAATGCAATAATAGACTTTTAAAATAAGTGGAATTAACTTTCAACGAAAAAATATGACTTTTTAAGAAAATAGTGGAATTTTGAACAAAATAATTAAATTTTTAATCAAATAGTAGAATTTTGAACCGAAATAGATGAAGTCTGATCCAAAAATATGATAGTAAACTTTTCGATTAAAAAGAATTTACTTTCAACCAAAAAGATTGATTTTCTACCAAAAGATGAATTTACAATCTAAATAGACGAATTTTCTAGCCAAAAAGACAAATGTTAAAAAAACAGTTGAATTTTCATACAAAAAAATGGCTTTTTATCAAAACAGTTGAATATTTTTTTTAAATAATTAAATTTTCAACCAAACAGTAGAATTGTCAACCACAAGAGATGAATTCTGAACCAATAATTTAATAGTAGACTTGTCAATGAAAAAAAATTCGCTTTCAATAAAAAAAGACTTTAGTATTTGAACGATCCATCAACACAAGCTTTAAATTGTTAAATATATAGCATAGAAGTAAAATTAATTTTTTAACGTAACATTAACTTCAAAATCTTAAAGATAAAATGATCTTAGATATTTTAATGGAAATAGTTGGTAACACTGAGCACAATTCAAACACACATTTTTTTCGAAGAATGAGACGATATTTATTGCAAAAGGAAAAACCGATTAGTCACCACCCTGAATAAAATTTGAATTTAGATTAAAATTTGAGCTAATTTAAATTGCTTTCTATACATTTAATTTATGAAAGGGTAAATCCAGAAGGCTCGAGAGTTTCTTGACATTTATTTATTTCATTCAAAAAAGTTAACCTTCCATTATATTAAATTAAAGTGCCTCCTTGGTATTTTTATTTAACTTGCTTTCAACTCTAAATTTTCTTCCTTACCAATTGCATTAACTGGCAATTTCATTAATTGGCGTCTTCCCAACTTTGCACTTCCCTTCAAGTTGTCGTCTTTTCTAATCTGCACTTTACCTACTTGGAGTCTTTCCTAACTATACTTGCCCTACTTGGGCAAACTTGTACTTTTGTTTCCCTTCATAGAAAATCCCTAATCACGACTATTCTTGGGTTTATACCATTGAAGATTAAATATTCAACTGTAAACTCGATTCAAGGATTTTCATATGCATATATGAATTAGCTATGCAACGTCACGAGTTTCAGATGTCACACAAAATCGAAACTTTACGTATAAATTTTTGGTTAGTAAGAAATACGGAGAAATTAAATAAGGTTTAATCCAAGTTTTAGAAACTGAAAAAAGTTTAAAAATTAGTTCTGTTATTATTTCCACTTATTTTAATATCAAATAGGCCCTTATAAACTGGTTAATTATGAGGTAATCTTTTAAATCAATTACAAATTTCAAACCTCTGTCAAAATTAATCTTACGTCATTAGCCCCATATTTAGAGTTCCAACGTTCTCAATTCAGATATGAAATATCAGTTAAATTAAATTTCTTAATTGTTATTTTTCAAAGTCATTTTTTTTCAAGTTCTATACTAAAATATGAGTGTTGCCGAGTGGGAAAAAAACTTCAGAAAGAGACTTTTAAGCATAATTAAGCATCTTTAGAACTAAAATATTGATCAAAATTCTTATGAAAATAAAAATGATATAAAATTATCGAAGTTTCTCATCGTCTCGAAATTCAGGATCATAAAAAAATATAAAATTGTGAAACTCTGTTAAAAACTATACTTCCTTGTAAGTACTTTACCCTAGTATTATTTAGAAAAAAATCTATTAAGAAACAAAAAAAACCATATAGAAATAATCCTATAAATTCGAAACAGTATGTCAGTAAATCAAATTTTTTAACTATTGGAATTTGAAATGGTTAGCAATATTTAATTTTGAAAGCTGAAAGATCATAGGTCATTCGTCAAAACTCAAAAGTGAGAGGACAAAGATCAAAGTCCAGGGGTCAAAGGTAAAAGATATAAGTTAGATATCAAAGGTGAAAGGTCAGGGGTCATCGATCAAAGCCCTCTCTCTCTTTTCTCTCTCCGTTTCTACAGAAACGAACAAAAAAATTCGGATTATAAATGTCTCTTACGAAATTAAAAGAATTTCTCATTTTCTTATGAAATGCCACATCTGTTAAAAGAAATTCTGAATATAAAAATGATTAATTGGTGCCTCATTACGTCATAAGCTCTAAAAAGAAATAGTCCGTATTTTACAATTCATCTCTGACTGCTATTTCACTTGAAATTGCCCCAAGGCTTCGCCTCCAGTTAGGGGAATGATTTCAATGCTCCCACTCTTCCTGCCCATGAAAGTACCACCAGACTTGCCGACAATCGTTGCAACATGACCTCAAGGACCACCATAAATTCATACACATACCCTAAACTCGAAATTATACAAATTTAGTCATGGATACTCAAATGTAGAATTGTTTTTTTAAGTACAGTTTCATTTAAGGAGATTCGTGTCGTCCGGTGGCAGGACTTACAATGGATTGTTGGATGATGTCAGAAAACAAACAAAGATCGTCGGTCACGACACTGAAGACTAAAGCAAGTATAGCACCACCATGGTACAACCTTCTTGATTCCTCTTTCCAGACGCTTCACGACAATCTGTATATCTGGGTACTCTGCTGTATACTCACACATGTTGCCATTTTTTGTCCCATACATGAGTCGCAAGAAATGCCGGGTAGAAAATGTACATTGTACATACATGCCTGGCAATAAAATCTGCAGCTTTCAGATCAGCAAGGGAATAGAATTACGATTCAAACTTGCTTCAATGACTGTTCATTGTTCCTTCGAATAAATAATAAATATGAACCTATTGGAAAAGATAAATGCAATATCTTCATTTTCGTAGTCATTTATAGAAACAAAATGTTTATAAATAAATTAAAAATAGCTTTAGTTCTCAAGTATTAAGGAATCAAAAGTTTATACAACTCTCAGTGTTCCTGCAAAATCCTAATTTCTAAATTCCTGGACTTTTCCCTGACCAATTTTTCATTTTCCCTGACCACTCTAAATTTTTCTTTTAGGTATAAAAACAAACTAACACTTAGCAGACCAATGATTTTAATGCAAAAAAATCTTTGGTTTCTAAATTTATTCTAACGAACTGTCTGCCGTTACGAAATGTTCCGTAAGGCTCGTTTCCAGCTCGTTCAGGGCTGATGTTGCGGAAAATTCTGTAATACTGGCCCTAGCGCTATACTTGACCGATTAGTTTCAGGTCGTAATACTAGTCAGTGCCTTATTTTAAAAACTTTTAGTGACAACAGTCATACAGAAATTTATAAGGGATCATCCACAAATTACGTAAGCCATACTTAAAATACCATTTTCAACAAAAAAATGGAAGAATTAAATTTTCAGTTAAAACAATTAATTTTCAACCAAGCAAAAAGAAATTTTCCACAAAATATTTAAATTTTCAACCAAAGTGAAGAATCTTCGATTGAAAAAATGAATTCTCACCGAAAAGTATTCAGTGGAATTTCAATTTTAGTAAGTTCGATTTATGCGTTCCAAGAATTACGCCGCACGGCGGTTACGGATAGGAGGAGCCGCGGGGGGATGTGCTGTGGTCACTCACGCATGACAAAACAGTAGCATAGCAAAAACAGACTAATTTTTTAACCACTAAGAGGAATTTTCGAGAAAAGAGTTAAATTTTCAACAAAGAAAGATTTTTCAGGCAATAAAGAAAAAAATCTCATCCGAAATGTTGAATTTTCAACCCAAAAGATGAGTTTTCTACCAAAAAAGACAAATTTTCAACAAAATACATCAATTTTAAACTATCAAAAATAAATTTTCAACTATAAGAATAGAATATTTTAATTTTCAGTCAGAAAAATAAATTTTCAACAGAAAAAAAGAAAAAATTTCAACAAAATAGTTGAATTTTCAAACAAAGAAATGAATTTTTGAACAAAAATAGAAGAGTTAAATTTTCAATAAAAAAATTAATTTTTAATTAAATAAAATTATTTTTCAACTAAAATAGTTACATTTTTAACCAGATGAATTTTCAACCAAGCAGGTTAAATTTCTAGCGAAAAGATAAATGTTCCATAACAAATGGGATAGTTGAATTTCAATTTGAAGAAATGAGTTTTTCACTGAAATGATGAATCTTCAACCAAGAAAAATTATTTTTAACCAAACTGTTGCATTTTCAAGAAAACGAATAATTTTCTAATAGAAAAGACAAATTTTAAAAATAATACATGAATTTTCAACTAAAAATATAAATTTTCAACAAAAAATATAGTAGTTACATTTTCAGTTAAAAAATAAATTTCCAACCAAATAAAGTAAATTGTCTACGAAGTAGTTAAACTTTCAACTAAACAGATTAAGTTTCAACCTAGAAGATTAAATTTCTATTAAAAAAGATAAATTTTCGAAAAAAATACAATAGGGAAGACCACACTACAGTAGATACTGTAGGATATCTACTGTAGGATCATTATCTACTGTAGGGTAGTCTGCCCTAGTTAAATTTTTAAGTTAAAAAATTAATTTTCAACCAAAGAATGACCAACTAAAAAGAATGAATTCTGAACAAAATTTTTTAAATTTTAAACAATATAATCAAACTAACTTCAACTTGGGCTAATCCAAAATTCCCGGTTTCTGGAAGATTTTTCCTGACATTCCCTGATCATTTTTAAGTTCCCCGACTGACTTTATGGAATTCATTGACCTGTAGCAACCCCAAAATTTCTAAATCTAAATTAGTGAAATTTTTACTAATTACTAGTTATTTTTCGCTTATTGTTATTGAAAAACTGATCACTAACGATAAGTAGAAAACTACTAACTACTTAGACAAAAATGTACCACTTTATTTATGGCTTCATTTATGTATTAATTAAAGAAGGAAACAGGAAACGTAAAAAATAAGAAAGTTCAATATGAGAACGCGATTGTGTAAGATTTTCAACATTATTTAAACAATAAGAGGGCGATGTTGCGAAATTTATCAACAGGCTACGTCACCTGATCCTGGATCATACGTGTCACCACCACCAACATTACGTATTTACAAGTTACTGCTTCAAAAACAGGAAAAATCAGAATTATTTGAATACTTAATTTTACCTTACTTTATTCACGATACAAATAATCCCTTTAGTGCGTGTTCACTCATAGAAACACTACGTAATTCTATAAAATATAGCAGCACACTCAACTCCTATTTTAATTAGTAGTATTTTCACTAATACAGATTTAGAGAGAAAAAACTTTTTTTTAAAACTAACACACTTTGATATCGCTTCTAGTTTAGATACCTATATCAAATTCGAAGACTTGGGACTAAATTTGTTTATTAATTAACGAACAATTAGAATTTGAAAATTTCAAAGCTTGAAAGATTCCAAGATTTACAAGATTGTAGAATATAAAATTTGTATTTATTTGATTTTGTAGACCTTCAATTTTGTATGTTTTTAATCATATTTTTTCTATAACACCTATCCTTTTATTCGAACTTTTTTTTGTACAGTTCAGACCTTATTTCGAAAAAATGAGTAAGAGCCTGGGTTTTGCCATTTTAATTTAGTAAATAGCTTGAATTTATAAAATCGTTTAAAAAAATTTACCTTAGAATTCGGGCAATTATTTGAGTCGAAAAACATGCAGGGGAAAAAAATTAATATTTCAAACTTAATATTTAAAAGTAGTTAAAACTGGAAAGTACCCTCCCTTCAAAGGTATTTCATTTCCATCCCTTTAATTTAAAAGCATCTAAATTAAAGGTCAATCACATCTGAATTCAGCGGAAAATCTCAGACCTCTAACTAAAAGATAAAAAGGAAAGGCAAGAAGCTGGAATGAAAAAAGGAAATGAGAGATGTCAAGCTTGAGATTAAAGAGGATCTAAAAATAATACCGGAAATAGTACAGAACGCAAGAAGTCATTTAAATATTATGTAACGTATTTTAAGGAGGTACCAAAGTCGTCCAGAAATGGATTTTTATTCAAGGAAAAAAAATTAGCATTCAATCAAGAAAATGTTGAAAAGTACGAATATAACCAGTACTAACCTTGATTTTCTTTAATCAAGTACGTTTTCCTGAGATATAAACAATTTTGTTGGCCCAAGAAAATATAAAATTAACTAATTATTTAAACAATTGCAGAACATTCATATTTTAGGTAGAAAAAATTCTTTTTTTAACTAAATAACTAGATTTAACAATTGGAAAGTAGATATGATTATTCGCAGTTATAAAGTCATTCTCAAAAATTTTTTTTAACGAAGAATTTGTGTGTGTGTAAAAGTACAAATGCAGTTTATATAATTCGTTATATAATTATTAATGTTTCTTGAAACTTTTTACAATTAAAAATAACATTATGAAGTATTTAAAAGAACATTTATTCCTAGAAATGTTCTGCCTGATGAAGTGAAATTTTATGCAGAGTATTTTCGTTAAAGTTTTAAATCGGTGTGGATGGATCTAAAAATCTCAAAGTGCGTTACATAATACTTGAATGACCCTTAATGACATTGACAAGATGTGAGGGTAGGACGGAACGAAGTAAGATTTAAGAGTTGAGAAATGAGATAAGATATAGGGAGAAGAAATGCGAAGGGGAGAGAAAGAGGGGCTGAGTTGAGAACAGGCTTAGTGGAAAGTGAGGCGCTTATTAAAATAAGGCAGAAGCAGAAGGGAAAGTTGAAAGGTAAGAAAGCATGCCAGGGGCAAAGAAATGGAATATAGCAAAAAGAAGAGAAACTGGAAACTGATGTAATGCAGACTCAAAAGAGAGCAAGAAGAGTGTACCTCACAGAAAGTGAAGATAAAGTATCATTAGAGGAATAATGAAGGACTGGAAGGGAAGAGTAAGGAGATAAGTAATAGAGATAAAATAAGCAAAGGGAGGATGATAGGCCCAATAAGGTAAGTAAGATTCTAACGATATGCAAAGTTAGAAATAAGAAACCTTCACTTGTTGTAGGAATAGTTAAGGCTTCTTGAACCTTCCTTAAAAATTGACTTATCGGTGAACTTTTTCTCTGGGAAGATGCAATCGAAACATGTAAAAAGACAGAATCCTTCAGCAATGATTTCTTAAATTCATAGATGTTTAGAATTTAATTTTATACTTTCACAGAAAAATGGCTGCTTGTGATGTCTGACTTTAAATGGACGTTACTACTGGTAAAATCCAATAGAAAAATGTATCACTAAGCAGCGAAATTTGAAACTTCGTAGAAAAATCGGAATTATTTATGTCTGACTTTAAATGGGCGTTACTACTGTGAATAAATCCCAGAGAGTTAATTCTAATATTTTAAATTTAAGCTTTGTCAAAATTTGAATTCTTTTAAATTAAGAAGAAACAAAACTATAAAATCTTTAAATTTATAAAAAGGCAAGTGAGATTTTTCAATGTAAGAAACTTTAATTGGAAAAACTTAGGAGAATTCTTCAGCTTGAATCAAAGAAACATGTTATTATTTTTCTTGAATGGAAAAAAATGTCGTTGTCTGTAAAACGTTTTAATATTTAAAAAACTAAAAAATTCCAAAATCCAGGTACGACATATTTAACTTTTTCCAAAATGTGCACATAATATAACTCAATAAGAAAAATGTTTTTCGCAAATTTTCAAAAAATTGTAGATCAAGCAAACATTTGTATGAATTTTTAATTTGTTATTATTGTTCACTAGTAAAAATCGTATATATGAAAAATTTCACATGATTTTTGAACAAATAGGGTATGTTTTTAAATTAACAAATAAAACAAGAGAACAGAAGACATTAATTGATTTCATAAAAAAAAATTCACATTTATTTGAATGCCAACGAGGAAATTTTTTCCCTTAGCTCAAACGATTCGATTGATTTTAGAATTTGCACTATGCCCTATTGTAGATCGCGCGCTTATCACAAATGATTAAATATGAAAATCAATTGTTTGCAATAAATAACTATTTTAAAGTGCAAAAAATATTATCAATTATATAAAATTAATATTAGTGATTAAAAAGGTACTCCTACCTTTAAAATTAAAGTTAATCATTTATATCCAAGGAGTGAAATCAAATTAGATGATACAGCTAATAAGATAAAAAATTACGAGAATGTAAATATTCCATGAGTATGGGGATTCGGACTCCAAACAGTTAGTCAGTACGTATTCTTATAAAGGTAGGGCCTTAGTCTGCACGATCATCCTGTTTCCCAATTTATTTCATACTGGTGTACTATTTGGATCGAAAATATTCTTCTTTTAATTGGTTAGTATGTTTTAATATTATGTTTCAATATTCAATCATCACGCTAATACATTATCATTCCAAATCCTTCTGACCTTCAACGACTAGATCGAATTTACTAGCCTGCAAAATCCTAGGGTTTAAAAACATTAACTTTTGAAGTAAAATTCCGAGAAACAAATTTGACCATTTATCCTAATTAGGAAGCTACTACAATCAAACCTAAAATATTAAAAAGTTTCCTTTAAAACATCAAATTCTTTAGCGAATTAAAGCCAAGACTTTGTCGCCTTGGTAATACCGCAAATCCTCCTTAAGCCTCTAACTCATGTCATTTGCGGTCAATGCACCACCGTAAGAAATTAAAAGCTACGAGGGAGTTGCAACTCTTCCACGTAAGCTGGGCGGGTGTAATAAAAGTGCCAAGTTCCTGAGGGAAAAGAAAAAGGGCTTAGAAGAAGTAAGCAGGAGAAAGAAAGTAAGAAGGAGAAGTTAAAGTCGGAACCGAAGAAGAGGAAGAAGACAAGAAGGGCCTTAATGCCTTGGGGGCCAACAGGCCCAGCTTCAGGTCCAGGAGGTAGGTACGTAATCATCTTTGGGTTGCGTGCAACGAACGATCTCTTCTTGGTCTCTCGCGGGGGAAGGTTTCTTTCATTTTTCATACATTTACGCCTGCCGTCATTGTACAACCGTTTATTTAGGCTTTGCTCTCTTTCAGCCCCCAGCCAGGTTTGTCGTGGGAATCCAAGTAGCTTCAAGCCGATTGCCAGAAAGAAACAACATTGGTCCTTAAATGTATACCATTGCGAGAGAGAGGTTTAAGGAAGAGTATGAAAAATCTGATTTAGATAGGCTTACATTTTTTTAAATATTCATTCTTGATTTCTAAGTTATCCAACATCTTGGGGGTCGTTCAAAAAATACGTAACTCTTTTATCTGACAATTTTCACCTTCCCCCCACGTAACGCTTTTTCTACAGTAAGTATATATAAATTTAACATTAACGTAACGCTCGAAGTGACACCTCGCTCCTCCCCTGAAGGCGTTACGCATTTTTTGAGCAGCCCATTATAGATGACATTATAAACATTAACTCTTATTTTCAGATTCAAAGAATTAAAAACAAGAAAATTCGTAGATATGTATACTCACCTTCCAGATTATCTGTATAATTCCAACTTGATTACTTTGGCTCACTAACAATTTGAAAACTAAGTCCACTTAGAAAGGAAACTTACCTGAAACAAACAAGATAACAATTTATTTAAATAATGTGTAATTAAAACCAAAATAAATTAAGAGTTTAAAGTCCTGTAATTCTATAGCAGGATACTGTAGATTCAACAGAAGCAAATTTTGATTTTACAGAAAATATCTCTTAAAAGGATATTCTAGGTATAAAGTTAGGTTCAAAATTACTTAATATTTAACTTGTTTTATGAAATTGAAATAAAATGCCTGATGATTATTGCAACCAATTTTAGAAAAGAATTTGATTTTTATTCGAGGACATTATAGTTTATTTAAATGTAGTTATTTGCATAATTGTGTTTTTTCTTTTGCCTTAGGAAAAAGTCGTAATTTTTATTCGACTTTAATTTACAAAGTTCATTCTGTTCCTTGAAAGGTTCTTTACAATTATATTCGTCACGTTTTTACAAAATTGATTTGATTCAGAAATAATCCTTAGAATATTTTTTAGTTATTCATCTTTGAATTAAACAATTCGAATAACGGATAACTACATTTAAATAAACAATTATGACCTCAAATATTTTCTAATTATTTTCGTTTGGGTTTCTCTCCTAAAATGTGTTGCAATAATCAACGGACCTTTTTTCAATTTTATAAATTAACTTACAGACAAAATAAGTTAAGACATCTAACAGCTAGTTGGATTCAATGACAGGAGATATTACTTACGTGCAAGACTTACAATAATGGAATGCATTACGCTTGACAGCCATGACTTTTAGTAAATTGAGACATGCATTCATACAAAATATTATACATGTTCGAACATAAAAAAGTTTCCTGAAACCTGCATTAGAAATGCTTTTCACCGGATTTTACATCACTTAAACCAACTTTTGAGTTATTTTTTTTTAATTATTAAGGCATTTGGTCTATGGAATTTGTTCGAACAAGACAAATATTGTTTGTTATAACTTGTTATAACTAAAGTGGATGTTATAATTTATAACTTGTAAATTTAAGATTAGTAATATTTGCAAAAGAATATTGTATAAAAATCTAAATGACAAAGCATGAGATAAAGATACTGTATTCAGTTCAAATCCTCACGTTGATTGAAAGACATACACTAGCAAAAATAGTGCAAATTCTAATTTGAAAAAAAATTTAATCAAATCTGAAATCATTAACATTTTGTAATGTTTATAAGCTCACTTTTAAGGTAAAATTATATAAAATCGCAGTAACTTATCAGCATAATTGTTCAATATCTTGCTCACATGGAAGAAGAAGTTCAAAATAATTAAAGTTGGAACAGAAAAAATTGAAATATTTTTAAAAATATGAAGTAATTAATCATGAATTCTCTGCAAAAATTCTTTTAAATATGCATTCATTCGATTACTATTATTTTCCTACAAATAAGATGACGTAGCATTTTTCCAACTTTTTTGTAGCAACTTCAATTTCGTGGACAATGCAAAAAAAGTGCAATTATGCTGATAGATTGCTGCAATTTCCTAGAAATGTGCTTTTAAAATTAGATCAAGAGCATCGAAAAAAGTTCATTATTTCTGATGTTGTTTAAAATTTAAGAACAAATTACAATTCGTAGTATCTTTGCTGTAGTTTCTTAAAAAATTGATAAAATTACTTCATCCTGGGCTCATTGTATTCAGAATTTAGACATCTTACAACCTATTGAAGAGAAAAAATGCTAAACTTCGAATTAATAGAATCAAAAATCCAAAATGAATAAATTTTAATCATTTAAAAATGGGTGTCGAGGTCAAAGGTTAAACTCTAAATATCTTCGTTGCCTTCGTGCTTACAAAAAATGTGTTGGCCAATTTTAGCCTATTTTTTCTTGACGAGTTTAACGGTGTTGTATAATTTTATAGAACAAAATTTTGAGATACCTTTTCTTACATGACTTACCTCTTTCTAACAATTAAGACTTTTAGTGTGCCTAGAAGTGTAGACATTTTCGATGCGAATTTATTGGTACCATGTAATTTTTTTTCATGTTTATTTACTACTTTTTCATTTATCTTTAAATGAAAATAATAATTAAAATAATGAAAACAGTTAAAATAATTAAAAAACAATTTGAAAAGCGCCAATAAATTCGTATCCAAAATTTTTGTAAATCTAGGTACGCCAAAAGTCCTGAATTAGAAGAAAAAGTAAATTATGTAAAAACATATGTCTGAACATTTCTTTCTATAAAATGACAAAACACCATTAAATTTGCCATAAAAAATTAGGCTGATATTGTCCTAAACATTTTTTATAAGCAAGAAAGACCTCGATCAGGAAGTGCAAGATTGCATCCCATTGGATTATATTGGATTATATTGGCGATTTTTGGACCACCCTACAGTCCAAATACTAAATGGTTTACATGGATGCAATTTTCTTTTCAGTTAGAATTAAGATGTTGCATTTAGCAAATTGAATTCTCCATTCAATAAAATTATATTTCTTCATCTCTGAAATTGTTTGTAGTCTCAAATACGCCCCTAAGATTGACCAATTGAAAAGAAAAAAGCTGCAAAGAATAAGAAGAGATTTATTGGCTGCTAGCCAATCAGAGAAGTGAGCCTGCTTTTTGACCTGAAAACAACAACCCTGTTATTGCCCTTTGAAAAAAGGACTAAGTGACTCGTGGTCAGAGTATAAAGTACACAATTGTACAACTTCCATGAATGGAAGATCAGGATCGACAAAAAGAGGATCGTTACTCTGCTCGCTCGGCCTAGAGAGGAAAATTTCGAGAAAAGAGAATCGTTTGATACTTTTTCTGAGGCTGTCAGTCGAGATGAAATCGCATTGACGTGTAATCCTGGGGCGTTTCCTCAGCAACGAGACGCGCTAATTAGCAAGAAGGCCGATTTGACTAATAACTGAGAATTCTGAGCAGCTCAGGTTCGAGTTGCCCTGGCAATCTCAAACCTCCTAACGACGGATCTGAGATCTCTGATGTTGGCTCGTGTAATTGGACGTAACTACGATGCAATAATATTTCACGGCTCTTTTGCGAGTGAAGCTGGAATGCTTAAATGCTGCGATCATCCGTCTTCGTGGAAGAGTAGCAACGAAAAAGACGTGATCTTTAGGGACTCGACCGTTCGTTCGCTTATGATTTTGCCCGTTGGCGCGGTAAGTATAAGGAGCTGAGCTGAGGCAGTTACGGTCAAGCTCCACCTTCCCTGATATCTCCCAGGAATTCGTTCATTCAAGACTTGAAACCGTTCCTGATTCATGGAGGCCTCGGAAATCGTTTCAAGTCTCATATATCAGAAAAAAACCACTTTGGACTGAACATTTGAAAAATATATTTCTCTTCTAGTTTTAAATAGTTCGGTATTATTTGTTTACCTTTTGTAGGATTATAATTACTAAAAATTACAGTGTTTAGGATTTCATAGCTCCGGGCAGAAACCTTCATAGCTCCGGGCAGAAACCCTCATAGTTTCGGTCGGGTGCCCGTCTGTCCGTCTCACTTTTTTTCCCTGACGGGAAGTGAGGGGTTGTGAACGGAGAGGGGAAGTTAGAGAATGGAAAAAGGGGTCGTGAGGAGAGGAGAGGGGAAGTAGAGAAGGGAGAAGTAGGGGTGGAAAACAAGGCAGGAGGAGATTTGAACGACTTGCTTAACGTCTTAATAGGCTACGAGACCCTTTTTTGTAGGCGCGCGGCACCCACTTTGAATAATTTTTGCCTTGCAAGGGTGATTTCCGAAAAATTTCCAACTTTAAGTACCACATTTTTTCTAAAAATATCCGAACTGTCATTCACCTGTCCCAAACTTTAAATTTAAAATTAAAAATCAAGGAACACGAGTCAAGAGTCATTCTAAACCATGAAACCCCAAATACTAAAGAAACGGGTTTAATCTCGAGTCCCTCGAAAGGGGAAATCGAAAAATATAAAAAGTAAGAATTCGCCTTTAATTTGCTATCATTTTTTTAATGCATAGACGTTTAGAAATAATTTGTATGTACCGTCACACAAACATTGCGGTTTCTGATGCCTGGCTTTAAACGGATGTTACTACTGGTACAAATCCAATAGAAAAATTGTAACACATACTTTAACTCTGCATCAATTCTTTCCAAAATTTAGAGTCTTTTGAATTTATAAGCAGTAAACTTGAAACTTGCATAGAAAATCCTGAATTATGTACTAGGGCGGAGTGAAAATCCTAAAACTAATTAAACGTTTGAGCTAATTGATAAAAAATTGTGGGTTGGCATCCGAACAAAAGAGACATTTTTTCTTAAGCGGTTAATATATTCTATTCTAATTTTTCAATCAAAAATTTTCAAAAAATTTCCTATCGGTTCAAAAATTATGGCGAATTTTTCATATGTACAGTTTTTACTAGGGAACAATAATAAAAAAATTAGAAATTAACAAAAAAAAAAATGTTCTCAATTTGCTTTTTCAGAACAAAAATTTTGTTCAAGCTGAAGAAATGTAAGGTTCGACATATTCAACTTTTTACAAAATAGTGTGCATTTAACTCAATCCAATAAAACATGTTTTTGCATATTTTCAAAAGATTTTCAATCAGGAAAACTTTTGTTTTGGAATTGTTAACTGTTAATTATTCCGCACTAGCCAAAACTGTACATTAAATAAATACGCAACAATTGTTAACCCAATAGGAAATTTTCAAATCAAAAAAGAGAACAGAAGATATTATCAGATTTCAAAATTTTGTTTACTTTTTTGGATATCAACCTGCGCGGATGATGCTTATGCAAAACCACAGTATTGGACCATTCGGCACCAAATTTTGCACACGTGTTCTTTGGGCTCCCGGACAGGTCGTAAGAGTATTCCTAGTTCACAATATTGCCAGAAGTAAAAATATATCGAATAAAGCTAAAATGGCAATACATAATTATATATTTGTATCAACTGTGCTGTACGGTAACGAGACACGGACCGGTCAAGAAAAGGATAAGAGTAAAATCAACGCCATTGGCATGAAATACATGCGCAGAATATGCAGGAAAACACTCATGGACAAAATGAGTAACGAGATAATCCTCAAAGAATGTGGTGTGGAGGAGACACTAGTTGACATATGTGAAAGAAATTCGTTGAGATGGTTCGGGCATGTTGACAGAATGAAGGATGAACGACTAACGAAACAAGTGTATCAAGGTAAAGTAAATGGGAGTGTGCCCAGAGGCAGACCACGGAAAGGGTGGTTAGAATGTGTGAATGAGATTATAATTTGAAGAAACATAAGAAGCCATAGAAACACGAGAACTTGCATGAAAAAATGCATGGACGTGAAGGAAGCTGGAGAAATGTGCCAGGACAGAAAAGTGTGGCGACAAATAGTTTATAAGAAATCCATGAAGAAGAGTGTCAGTGGAGTGAATGACGCCTGAAACAAAAGATCTTAGATACTAATGGGCCCGAGTGGGGAGCTTCACATGACGAACTTGTAAGGCTCTGCACTTGGGGTGATCGCTAGAGAGATTGATCGGCAACCTGGGTCGGAGCAGTGTTGCGGACGAATAAGGAATAGGCAAAATTTTGTCGTACAAGTAGACGCATTGCCTAAGAAAATATTTGTGTCTCTAATTTATGATAATTATAATTTAAATAATATTATTTAAATTCAACGAAAGCGTATCGCAAAAAGTTTTGTATCATAATTTAATTTTGAGAAGCAGTGAACTATCTTTAATGTACATGTTTGATGATCAGATAGCTATAAGAACGACAATTTCTTCAATAAAAATGGAATTCAGTATAAAAACAGTAAAAACCTAAATTGTCCTTAGGAAGTTAATTTTCACGGTGATTCTCATATTCTCTTAAGCCGTTTCTTGCACACAGGTGTTGAAACACGAGTTTCTTGGGGAGCGTGCATGAAGGGCGCGTCGAATCGCGCGAATTTCTCAAGTAGCATCGCGTTGAAGTTTACGACGTCGCACGAATGAGTATCAGACATGATGAAAACTCCGTTGATGATGCGATAACATCGAGGTTTTCTGCCACGAGGGAGATTTCAAAGGTGCTCAAGGGCCGTAAAAGGCCGTAAAACGTACCAGAGTACTTTGCATCGAACGAGGTATATCCATAAATAATACGATGATCCCCCGCAAGTATACATATATATGTATACACATATACCTATCCATATACAGAACTCGTTTAGGATATACGTTTCTGAATCTTGCTTTGCCGGAAAGGATCGCGTTTATCCTGCAGCATCACCTTCACGCCGGATCCACTCTTCCTGTATTTTCTTGATCTTCGAGCTTGTGGGTTTCACGTCGAAGAAAATAAAATGGACAAAATATCAGAAAGTTTGTGTGAAGAGTTAAAAAAAGTTCTTTAGAATAAAAAAATTATTCTCATTTACGATTATGCAATTTTAAAGCAATTAATTCGGATTAAGTCTACGGTTCACAAAAAGTTTTCACGGGCATTAAAATTTAAAAATGAAAACTCTTAGAGCTGATAATTTTTTCATTTGAAGTAATCAAAACTGAACTACAAGTTAAAGTACTCAGAGTGGAACTTTTCTGAATTTTAAACTTTTAAAATTGAAACTTAAAAAATTTTAATTCAGAAATTTTGTATTCAAACGCCGAATAATTTACAGTACAAAATGGAAGCTTTTAACACTTACGATAAAATTTCTTCATAGTACCCTTTATTCCAAATGTATATATAATTATTTATACAGGAAGAATACATTCAGACTTGAAAAAAGTTACAAGAATTAATTTCATTTGCATTAAATTCTGTTATCATACAGACAGCAAAGAGAAAGATGTTAGATTCAATCTCCCTTAAAAAGGCTTTACATTTAAAATGACATTGAAAGAGTAATCTCTAAATGAGAACTCCATACAAGAATTTAAAATGAAATTATGCTAATAGAAAGAGACTGAAACACTTATTCCTCATTCCCGTCCACCACTAAATCAATAAAAAGCAGCCCAGAAGTAGAATAAAGGACTCATCGCGAATTCTCTCAACTCCAACTTCATATTATCAAAATAAAAAAAAAACTTTAACCCAATTATAACTTGCAGAAACGTTTCTGGAATCACTTTAATAATTCTGTTAGTCTTTCTCTGAGCTCACTTGTATAATTGAGTGAAGGAACGCTTCCTTTATAAATTTTGAACAGAAGCCTCTCTTTTTCCTCCTAACCACCTTCTTCCTTATTCTTTGTTTGGCTTGCTCGTTTTCTACACGAGATAACTTTTAAAAAGTTTTAGGGTACTTATTATTCTTCGAATACAAAACGAGGAAAATTTAAAGTAGAATGCATTAGGAGCCTGCTCCATCCGTCGATTGACAGTAATTAGATGAAAAGTAAAAGAAGGTTCGTTTAAATTTTACAGACGAAAGACTTTGCTAGTCGAAAGAAGAATAGATGGAAAAGGAAAGAAGAAAAGTAGAAAAAGGGTTTGAGAAAAGTTCCGGCTTTCAAGTCCCGGGATGGAACGATCGATTCTAGGGAGGATTCTATCGTTGTTGTTATTTTCAACTTTCGTGGAGTCGACAACTTCCTTGGATGGATGCATATCCACCTACAATTGAGAGAAAATTAACGGACGATTAGCATGAAATTGAGCCCGTGCAGGACGAGGTTGAATAAAGTAATCGAGCGGAACTTCTAACTTCCTAAGTGACACTTTTTAGGATGATGACGAGACAATGTAGTTGTCAAACGACCTTCTCAGCGTAGCTTCATTCGTCATGGTTTTTAGAAAATCATGATTTGCATGACAAGAGAAAACTAAATGGAAAGTTGGAATTTATTAGAACGACCAAATCAAGATAAATATATTGTCATAATCAGGTAACTACATTATATTTTCTTTAAACACCACAGGTCTACATCTTACGCGATCGTTAACAATTGCCGAAAAATGTAGACCGATAATTGACGTAACTTTTCCAAAAAATTAAACAAAATTTTATGAATAGGGCCTTCTTAATGAATAAAAAGAAAAATTGCATCAAAAGAAAAATGTTCAATTTTAAAAATAATTATAAAATTGAAGGTTTCGAAATTGAGCTTTTTGAAGTTTAACCAGTTATAAGTTAGATAGTTTTAAATTTAATCCTTCGTAATAGAACCTTGTAAAAATAAAGGGTTTCGAAGGGAATGATTTTATGTTTTAAACAAATTCAAAATCAAAGAATTTCAAATTTGCCAATTTTAAACAACAAATCTTTGAAACATTAAAAATGCAACATATTTCAACGATTAAGGATTTCGAAATTGATGTATTATTTTTAATTTAAAGTCTAAAAAATTTAATAATTACAGATTCTAACGTACAAAATTGAACAATTTTCAAAGGCACTTACTAGTATTACGGAATATTCCGTAAAACTAACCGGTCAAGTTTAGCGCTAAGGCTAGCATTACGGAATTTTTCGTAACTTTAGCCCTAAATAAGCTGGGAAAGGGGTGAGTCTTACGGAAAATTCCGTAAAGGTAGACAGTTCGATTTTAAAAATCTGATTCATTCAAAAGTAAAACTTAAAAAATAAATAAATGAACGACTTTATCTTTGAAGTGTTCAGAATCAACCAATTCAAAACTATAGGACTATGAATTCACAAATTACTAATAAAAATTTAAAATATGCTCTGAATAGATAATTTTAAAAAATTGGAAATATTTCAATTTAAAAATGTTCGTACACGAAATTATTTTATTTTAATCGATCGAAATTGACCAATCTAAATTTTCTAACGTTCATAAAGAAATTGTTTCATATGTAAAGCATTTTAAATTTATACAAATCGAAGTTGTATCGTAGTCTGACAATTATTTTTTAAATTCAAAAATGTGGAATTTTTGGAAATAATATTCTGAAGAAAAAAAAAATCAAATTTCAATTTTTGTCCTAAGCTCTTATAAGTTTTGGGTACATATTTTTGTTATTAAAGAGAAAAATTGTTTTTAAACGTTTCCAGCATTACCTATATCACATTTTTAGACCTCAAGAATAAATTCTCGAAAGATTAACAGTTTTCAAACCAGATTTATTCTGAATAAAAAAACGAAAAAACATGGAGGAAGATTTGCTAGAAAATTGCTTTTAGCTATATTATAGTGGGCGCCTGTTTATAACCCTTCTAAATCAACAGGTAGTATACTTTCAGAATTCTGAGAACTTCCAAGAAGAGGATTCTTTTTTAAATGACTATCTCTAGGCCGAGCACTATCAACTACTTTCCTTATAAATATAAATAAGTATTGTATTATAGGATATAATATTCTCTAATAAACCTGATAAAATTCGCCTATAATAGACACCTATAACTGCAAAAATAAACCTAGGTGAATCAAATAAAACTATAATATCCCCAAACGAATCACAAAACATTATCAAAGATACGTATTTCCTAATACTCTTATAATTAAATGCACAAAAAAAGGACTTCGAGAAAATTTCGAATAGGAAGTACGTCTAGTAAATTGGAAAATATGTATTTATGTGACTAAAGAAAAGAACATTGGTCTACATTAATAAAGATACCATTAATTAAACGAAAAATTATTAATTTATTTGAAAATAATACCAAAGGATCAAACTACTTTCAAGGGTAGAGCTAAAATATTAATGTAGGTACTCATGATGTATCCTCTTAAAATTTTTAATCAAAATAATTTAAAAGGAAGCATCTCATAAATCCCAATGGGGAAATACATACACAACTCTAAGAAATGAAAAAATACGCGTTTATGATTTTGAAGAGAAAGATTACCTACTTCATTTTCGAAGATACCACCAATGAAACAAAAAATGATTAAATTCCTGGAAAGTGCAAATTTTTCAACGCTGTGCGTTTTAATTTTAATATATCAGTATCTTTGCCATCCTTGGCACGTTATATCATCTACTTTGGTAGATTAAAATAATATTTAGTTCCCGAGTGGGTTCTCGAGGCATAGGAGAGCATCGAGGAGTCAAATTGAATAGAGCCCCCTGGGCTGTAGGTGTAGGTTGATTCTATGGTGAACCATATACCATAATATAGAAGGATACACTAACAACGGGAAGTTAGGGTATATTGGTATTTTCAAAAGTTTCTTATCGTCATCACATTTCTCATAATAAATTACCAAACCCTTGAAACCTTGTTATCTTAAAATGTATAGAAGAATATTCGTCGAGTGACTCCTTTTTTAATTTGCCGATAAATCTCCCACGATTGAAACACATATTAATAAAGTTTTTACGTCGGATTGATGTCTTT
The DNA here is from genome assembly GCA_932195095.1 of Andricus curvator. Taxonomy (NCBI): domain Eukaryota; kingdom Metazoa; phylum Arthropoda; class Insecta; order Hymenoptera; family Cynipidae; genus Andricus; species Andricus curvator. The sequence goes on along the minus strand of CAKNYM010046360.1, from coordinate 187,385 downwards.
CTTTGATTCTCTAGTCGTGTTTTCGCAACATTTAATTATAGTTGAGTCGGTACTAGGTAACCAGCTGCACTCAGGGGAAGGGTTTTCTGCAGTTTTCCTTTCCTTTGGCTGCAGAAGCAGCGGAATGAAACAAATTTTCCAACTACTGTCCCAAAATATGGAAAAGTAGCTCACAAAACAATTCTTAATACAAGGCTAAAAAAATGTAACAATGTTGACTGGAAGTATGATGTTAAGAAAATTTTGAAAAATATTAATGTACCCAAACTTTCAGTGGGTAGTGTACGTATTGCCTCTTTCTCCATTCCGGAGGGTCTTCGTTTCGCCCCCTTGACTTGCGCTCGCTAGCCCTGTTATTAGGCGATACATCAAAATTGGTGGACCCCACGGCATCCTACTAATTCACGCTCCTTCAGAGCCCCCGCGAAATCCCCGGAGGCGAAGGTCCTCTCCTACCTCTTTCTACTACCTTGGGCAGCAAAACGGATTCCTGAACGTTCACGTATACACGTGCCCTCGAGTTGCCAGTGCAGCCATTAAAACGAGGAAATTATTGTCTAAGGGACGAGCTTTACCAAGCTCTGCTGTACCACAATGTACCAGAATGTATGTACCACAAGACCAGAACTGACGATCGGCGGCAGCCAATCTCAGCGGGATGTTCGACCTTTCGCACGAAGACAGTAAGGTATGGTACATACATCGTAGCTGGCTACGGCTAAAAATCAGAAACGATGAGGTAGTTAAAAATATTCGCCAACGTCACAAGATTGTTAATTTTACCACGGACGTGGTTAAACCCAAGATTTAATGTATGCTGAGGTCGCGGGGTTACCACTCAAACATCGAAAAAAAATTCCCGGTTTTCCCGGGAAAAACTCGCAGTAAAATGCACGCACGCCAAGCGCGTGTTATCGACTCCGGAATTTTATTTCCTAACATTAAAAATATGAACAATTTGAAAACCCATTATTGAACAAACTTTTAAATATAAATTGTTTTTCAAATTTTGTAAGCAATAATTTATTAATAATTTCGAATTAAAGCGCTTGAAATTAAAAAAAAAATAGATTTAACGGTTTTGAATTGAAAACGTTCCAAACCAAACAATTTTAAATATGATGAAATTTTGAAAAAGGACCATATTCTGAATGGAATGAACAGAATATGAACTTTTATCATCATCAGACTTCAATTTTGATAACTGGACAAATTAATTAGAAAGGAGTTGAAAGTATATCATTTCTAATTAAAAGCGTTAAAAAATTGTATTTAAAAAAATAAAAAATTCAATTTGAAGCGATTAAAATTTATCGATTTGAAATTGAAAACTTAATTCAATGTTTCAAAGTCAAAGCTTCTAAAATTCTAAATTTTTTAATTTTTATTATATAAAAAAACATAGTTAATTAAAATTGATTAGACAAGTTTCTCTAAGATCAAAAAACAAATTCACCGTCATTTGCACCGTTTAAAATGAAAAAGTGTTCAATTTTATATCTTTAAAATTGAATTATTCTAAAAACTATTTCCAAGAAATGTGATATTAAAACTGTTTTACACCTACAACCCTTTAAAATTTCAATTATGTTTAGTAAATTCAAATCATTTAAAAATTAATAACTTGTAAATTATTAATTATACTTTTTAAAAACCTGAAAATTCAGAACTCAAAATTGTAACTATTCCAAAAAAGTCCTTATTCATTCTTGAAATTTGCCAATGAAGATTGCTATAGTATGTTTCCAATGTTCGAATGTTTGATTTTCAATTCGAAATTGCTTTTTTTAGAGTTGACTTTTAAATTTTCAATATTTTAGAACATTTTTAAATAAAAAATAATTCAATTTTCAATGCCCGGTTCTAAAATCTTCTCATTTTTAAGGCTTGAATTTGAGTAATTATTGCCTCAACTTTTAATTGTTTTGAATTTATTCTGGAGGCATTTAATTCAACATAGTTTAATTACAAATCCTTTAAACTAAAAATTGTGCAACTATCCAGCCTTGAAGATTGATATTCTACGATTTAGAAAAAGGTTTAAACCCAGAAAATTGTGTACGTTTAAAATTGAAACCAAACTGTTAAAAATATTTAACTCTAAAATTATTAAATTTATAACTGACTGAAATTAAAACAAAACAATCAGAATATTTAAATCTAAAATTATTAAATATAAAACTGACTATCAAGCTCGCTATCAAGGCTTTTAATATGAAACTTTGCAATTTTAAAAGATTTAATAGAAGAATTGTCGTTTAATTATCAATATTTACATTTGAAACTACAACATTTTGGAATTTAAAATTGAAAACCACCAAAAATTTAGAAATTTTAAACCGAATATTTTCAAATGCAATCTTTTGCAGCACAACAATTTTATTTTTCAGGCGTCAAAAACTAAACTGTTTTAGAATTGCGGTTTGAAAACTATAATTTCAAATTTAAATTATAGAAATGTTAAAGATGATAAATACTATTAAGTATCATATCATGTAATCTAAAGTTATATTGGATATATTTTTTAAATAAAAAATATGATTTTTGTCCAAAAAAATCGCTAGATCTGACAAGAAGCCTGAGATAATTTCGTGTGGAGAGGAAAATTAAAAGAGAAATGAGATATATTTAATTTTCTCCATAGGAGAAAGTCTACCATTTATCCCTTTTATTAAATAAATTGAGCCAGTTATGGATATTAAACAAATTTTTGGGTATTTTTTCATTTCAAAAACAAAACATCCCTAATTTTTCCCCAGATTTCCTCTAGACCTGGGAGTGGCTAAAAAATGTTATCTTTTAGAAAATCGTTCTAAATAATGAAGGATCTGAGTGCCACTATACAGTCCTAAGAGTTTAATTTTCTGCAGTAAATTTTGCTACAAAAAGCAAATATCATAAAATCACACCGACTTCTACCTCTTTGTAATTAAACCCTCCTTAAAGGACCAAACCTGCTCGAATGAAAAACTAAATTATCATCTAAATCATAAGACAATTTAGATCCGATATAACCGTATTTTTTTTAATGAAAGATAATGAAATTGTGCATTCGGCTATCAGATCCGATTTAAAAAATTAAGTTTTTTATTCATAAAGAAAATGAAACATTTTGTTTAGCTTTCGAACAGTGCCATTTTATACAAAATATTCAAATAATACAAATACGACAAATACTAAAAGTACTATCTAGAAATATTTATCAGTAGGGTGCAGAAGTTTAAAATTGTATTAAATTTATTATAAGGAAATAAGTCAATGAAAATTGTTTCGTGGGGATTGTCAGCATTCATTCATATTATTTTGGCTAAATTTGAATAATCTGTAAGCGAAAAAAGTCGTTGGACTGAATTTATAAAAGTTCATATATAATTTTCTATTTTGGGAACATATTTAATGAACAATTATCTGCATCAGCTATTTGTATTGGAGGAATAATTGTTTTTATAATGGAATCGACCAACAATTATTAGGAACTGAGACATAATTCTTTTATTGGCGGTCATTCCTTAACAATTTATAATTGTTTGAACAGTAATAATAAAAAATGCACCGTACGGTTATTTGTAGTCATACAAGCTCCATTCTTTCAGCTTAATCAACTTTAAATCACTTTCTTTTTTAATTTGCTATGAGACATGGACAACGATCGTTATTATTATTATTAAAACTTTCAAAAACGCTTATTTTTGTTTTATAAATTGATACTCTCTAAATTTTATTCAATTAGAAATAAGTTACTGATTTTAATCAGTAAGGATTTCCACTGAAAATCTGATATCTCACTGATTCAAATTAAGGGAGTGAAGTAAAAATTATTTTTTTAATTACTTTTAACAACTCTTATTATTATTAAGGATTTTATAAATAGTATTTCTCCTATTAGGGATTTATGAAATAAAAATTCCTTTGATTTATGAAATCAATTGAAATTACTTATTATTGGATATGCAAACAGTGAACCTATCTCGTAGTATAGTATGACTAAATGTGACAGCATTAATAAATAATTTTTGGTTGATCCCAAGAAAGAGAAAAATTAATTTTTAGTATATGTATAAATGAATAATACGAAAAACATTGTTTTTAAATTTTTTTATCATTATCCATGTCTCGTAGCAAATTTAGTAAATTAGTTATGTTCAAAGAATGAAGTTAGTAAGTCTAAAAAAAAAGAAAATGGTGCATGCGTTAATTAAAATTGTTTAAACAATTATAAATTATTATCGGATGACCATATACAATAAGTAGGTGTCATCTACTAGTCATATTTTGCCTATTTCTTTATAAAAACGGTTATTATTTAAAAACAAATAGCTTGGGCAGATAATTGTTTATAAAGTTTGTTAATAGAATAGGAAAGTAGCTTAGAAATTTTCTTTACGTTTACATAATCTTGATTCTAGTATTTTACTGTGATGGGGAAATTGGAAGAAGGGGCTTTCCAAGTTGAAAACTGATGCCTGCCAAATGTTGTAGCAACTTACGAGAAAACCGTGAAGAAGATTTTGTATAAAAAAGGGTATTTAGAGTCGTTGAGTGCCAGAGCGCATGTTTAGTCGAAGGCTTTTGAAATTAGAATATGAAAATGCTTTTATAAAGTTTTCTCGAAAACATTCGCCACCTTTCGTCTCCACCCTCGCGGCGTTTGACAGAGTGGGACCGCAATGAGTTTTGCTGGTACGCTTCCACTCATTGTAACTCAAAAATGCGTTCCAAACTGCGTTCGAGCATGTCTGAACCTTTAGGAGCAATTACGTTCAAAATACCAGAACCTATACAAAAGTCCATTATGCTTCAAACTAAAGGAACACGCCATTTTTAGGCGAAGCTGTGTAATATTATCGCCCATAAAACCTGAAATTATTATGAAATTATTATAGACACGCAACCACTTAGAAACAAAAAGCTCTGTTGAAAAGACTTTTACCTTGACATCTTTACTTTTTTCTATACTAAGCGAGAAATCGGAAAAGAAAACAACAGAAATTAATACTCGTCGAGAAAATAATCTTCAATTTAATGTACAAGTTTTTCTCAAAGGAATAATTGCTAATTGAGAACAAAATTAAGTATGATATAATTTCTGAAACTGTAGTGTACTATGTGCTTACATAATATTTATTTCGTGGATTTGAAGCTTTCATGATTTGAAATTTATACTTTTTCTTTTTACGAATCTTACATTTGAAGGTAAGGTTGTCAATTTGTATGCTTTTCAAATTTGAAGAATTTTTAATTTGACAACTGACTATTATATTATATATTACATATTACATATACTATATATATATTGGACGCTTTGAATTTTTAAATTTTTTTCTATACATGTAAAATTTGATATGGAATTATTTTATTATATTGTTTATTCAAAAAATTTTACAATAACTACAGAGGCCGACAAAACAGACATCTTTTTTGTACCCAAAGACCGGACTATATGACCCCTACGGATTTTGGTATCCTAAAACCGAATCCGTTATCCAAATTTTTCCTATACATCCGATTTTTGAGATATCCTAACCTAAAAGTGCAAAAATGGCTACTTTTAGCCATATTTGAGGAAATATAACACGATCAGCAATTATTTTCTAAAAACTGCTAACGCCATCGTTTAGTACTTCTTTTTACCTTTTATTTACATTTTTAATCATCTCAAACCGATTTTTTTTCTCCGAGATATGACACACTAATCATTTCAGTTACTCTTCGCCTTCTTTGCTAGTTTTTCATTGTCACATAGTCCGGTCTTTGGGTACAAATTTTGTCGGCCTGTGCTATTGAATAAAATTAGAGCGACCATGGGACTAGAAAATTGGGAAATAATCGAGAATTTATTTGATTTTTTAGTGAACCAATTTCGGATTGACAATAAAATGATTTAAATCGTTCGTAATTCACGTTTCGATTTAATTTATCCTATCAATAAGCTTGAAAAAATGAAAATTAATCATTGTCAGAGTGGTGTTACTAGTTTTTGAAAAAGTTCATTGTGAGAGACGATTAAGAGGATTCATGAGTCAGTAGCAATTGATGGGAACCACAGAGAGTAATGGTTAAACCCCTAGATTATTGTGTCCTAACTAGATGTTTATGGTTGCAATTAACTACACATTTGCGGAGACGAGCCGTAAATCTTATAGGTACTGCACTTTTTACAATAACTAAAAATTATGGTTGAATAATGACCGTGATTTACGGTTAATAATGATCTGACTAAACGTCTTTATGGATCATCTTTATTTACAATCTTAAGTACGATAAAATATCATCTTCCTTTCCGTTTCCTCAACAATTTTTACATCCCATTTTTTAAATGACTTCTTAAACTAAATATCCAGCAAAAGTTTTTGCTTTAAAATTTGAACTTTCCATTGTGTTTAATTAAAAACTTATTTAAATTAATTCCTATGAAATTCGGAATTTTTTATTATTGAATGGTTTGCAGTTATTGGATTTAATTCCATATTGTATATTGGATTAAAATTGGATTCATTTTTTAAGCAAAAGATTAGAGAACATTCGAGAGTTGACAGAGTTCTATCGACTAAAAAATTAGAAAATGTTAATACTTTTCGAGAAAAATTTCGTCAAAAATCGTCCTCTGTTATATCCATGTAAAAGCCATGCAACTTTGTTTTAAAATTATTTTATGAAACTCTAATTAACATAAAATGTGAATAAGAATTTTTTCAATATTTCAAAAATTTCAGAAAAAATATTTGAAAAACTAAGAGCGCAAAAACTAATCAATAATGTTTCGTAATTTTTTTTCAAACATTTTTTTAAAATACGAAATGCGGAAAGACTGGTAGCGCCATTCGATTCAGCTAACAAAATTACATAAATTCTATGCGTTTTACAATTTTTTTAGCTCAATTTGTGACGTAGTATAATAAATAAAGTATTATAAATACATAAAAAAATGGTATAGAATTTATAACAAATTGGATGGAGCAAAAAATTGTCCAATACATGGGTTTTATGCCGTGACAGCCATCAGCTGTTAAAATTTAGGAAATTTTAATTTGTTGTTCTAATGAAGATTTTCTCAAAACAAAAACTATTACGAAAATATGAAAACATTAGTTTAATAATTCTAAGTGGAAAACAATTGAAAAAATTCTTGTTTACAAGATGGTTAGTTTTTTTAGAAATAAACTCTTCTAAAAAACCCCATGTAAAATGTTTTTATCAGACAAATTCTTTTCCAGGAACATCCGCGTCATTTACCTGACTATTATTCTCTAATTTCTGCATTTAAAAAACCTGCTAAGCTTGTAACATGTTATGAGTAAAAAAGGAGAAAATGATACTTCTCTTTCAGTGTATCTTATCAGCAGGAAATGTTGAAGGATGTCACTCAGACGTGACAAGAAATAATTTAGCTTGGAGAATGAGGCCCCATAGGGTCGAAACAATTCAGATGCTCGTTTCCACGTTGCTGTCGTTTACGAGAGAAGAGAGAAAGAGAGAGAGAAAGAAAAAGCGAAAAAAAACGAGAAAGGGTTAAAATCGTCAGCAAAGCGAATGCCTTCGGTTGGTAAAATGCCTCTAATTAATTCCAATTACAGCGCTGTTTCAAAGCCCATATACCTAGTATCTATTACGCGCGTCCTTTTCTTTGCAAAGTCTGCACGCAACGGGTGAGCTACTCTATATGATATACCCACGCGAGGTGGTCGAGCGAGTGTTTTCTCTTTCTCCTTCTTTTCGACTTTTCTGTTTTCTTCCTTTGTCTCTCTCATATTCCTCTCCCTTATTTGTTGCTTCTTCCTCCTTTCCGGCTCGTTGAACGTCGCGCCGGCACGGAATTCATCGTATTAATAATGTAAAATTTTCAGGAATCTGTTTCTTTGGCAGTTTTGCTCGTGATGATGGCTGTAGTCGCACGTCTTTATACCAATTCGAAGAAAGAAGCAGAAGAAAGATTTTCAAATTTCAAGAGAAAAAGTTGATTAAATTAGGAAGGGACGATAAAGACATTCTGAGTGTCTCCAATTTAGAGATTTATTTAACGATAGGGTTAGTTTCTTCAAAATTACCTTTAGGATATCAGAAAAAATTGAATATGCATTTGAAATTTGATTACGCGACGTATTCATGTTCAAACTAACTCACAAAAGTTTACTTTAAAATCTAAAAAAGATTTGGTTAAAGCAACCGAATCTTTTAGTAGTTTATTAACAATAAAAGGTGTTCTGAGTTTTCGATTTTCTGACCATTATTTATTAATTTCGTTGTTAATACAACATTTCGCCCACATAATATAGTCTTTATAGAGCCTCATCAGGATTAGAATAGTAATTTAAGAACGGTATACAACCAATAAGACATATCTTAAGATATTTATTTATAAACTGTTGAGTAACATTTAAAAATTATAAAAATTGTAGAATTGTTTTTAGAATTATTATTATATTATAGTATATAAATTTGTAACTAGCTAATTTTTCCACCCACGGCAAGGCTGTTAATTGTTTGTTCAACTAATTAATTAATTTTGGTGGGTCAAAATATGTATGTTAACTTATCTACGCCTTGATACACAGTCTTGGTAAAGAGTATACTTGATATTCAGTATTTTACAAAGTAATACTTAAATAGTAAAATTATAATTATCATTATAAGTATAAGTGGTAGTTAGGATCTAATAACATCAATACATTTATTTATTGCTTCCCAAAGATTACCTAGCTGTTGCTTTATAGTTTACAGCATAGGAAAAGATGTAACTGTCGCTAGAAAATCATTATAGATTGATTGAGGATGACGACATCGTATAGGAAATATTTTAACACACTGCTGCTATTATTATTAGTTGGAGAGTGAAGGCGGCTTATGAACTAATACACTCTCTATCTATTACGACGCAATCTATCCTTCAATTTATTCTTCTAAATTACACAATTTCAAATGTTAAAATTTATATTGATTTCATTTGAAGAATTTTAAATTTAGAATGTATTTCATCAAATTAAAAACTGTACAAAATGAGCAATTTCAAGGCAATGACTAGGATGTCAGTAGAGTGGATCACGTAGTCCCGGTTTGCATTTCTAAATAACTCTCAAGCGGAAATCTCCTTTTTTCATGGCGAAACAGTTTGCCTGTCCATATTTGTCACAGATTTTCAAAACATTTATAAAAGAAGAAAATTATTTTTAAAAAAAGTATTCTTTTCGTTAATATTCACCAACCTGAATTTTAGAGCTTACAAAATTAAGCAATTAGGGTAAGAGCACCAATTCTTGGCACCTTAGCCCAATTATTGGCATGTCAAAAACTGAAGTGAATTTATTTTATTTTAGATACATATTTGATTGCGCTAGATAATTATTATATATATATTATATATTACAAGTTGAAAGTTTTTTAAAAAGTTCCCAATTGCAGGTTCAAAATTATACAAATTTATCTACAACATGTCCAGAATTGAATAACTTTAACGTCAAGTTATATTTGAAATGAAATAATATTACATTTTCATTCCTCAAATTGAAGTGGTACAATACTAAAATAAAATTATAATTTAAAAGCTTACAAACATGAATAATGAAATATTAGGTAATCAAAAAATAACGATCTGAAATCGAATCTTTAAAGTTAAACAATTTTAAATTCTTAACACCAAAATTGAAAATTTTCAAATTGAACGAATTCATTTGTGCAAATTAAAATTGCTTTTTTATAAAATTGAACAATTTAATCTTTATGCATTATATTTAAGTATTTATGTATTTAGTTTAAATAATTTAGGTTATTAATTTAGGTAATATTTAGGTATTTAGGTGTATGTACACATGTGTGAAATAAATTGTATTGAAATATAAAATTGAACAATTAAAGTTGAAAAATTTAAAAACTTCTAAATTAAGAAAACTTTAGTTAGAAGCTATAAAAATATTTCACAATCAAATTTGTTGTCAAACAAATTCAAAACTTTCGATCTTGAACCTAAGAAACTTTAAATTTTAATTAGTGGAAATTTCAAGTTTTCTAATTTGTGTAATTAAAAAAAAGTGTTTTAAATGTCAAATAAAAGCATCAAAGAAAGAACAATGAACTTGCTTAATTTAAAATTGTATAGGAGACTGAGAACTATACGAATGCACAATTCCAATTAAAGTATAAAAGAACAAAAATTCAACAACGCCAATATATACACAGATAGTTTGCTCCCATTAAACCTCCAACAATGCAAATCCAGAGAACAACTTTCTTCAATAAAGTTTAATTCGCACTCAAAGAAAACTAGCAAAAAATATAAGAAACACGGTTGAATCGGGATTAAAAATCAGTAAAGGACAATAATATTTTAAATGCTTATCCAGTCCACTTGAAAATTAATTTTTTATATATCTGGATCTCTCCAAGATCCCCCATCTGAATTTTTCCAGTACACCCTATCGCCCAGCCGGATCTGCACGAAATATGAAATCTTGGACAAATAAAAAACTGTCCAAAAATCACTAAAATACATTGTAAGAGTTGATTTACTCGCAAACCACTGTATAAAATCGTTCCTCCTGCAATAAATAATCGGCGAGCACTTACGATTCATATTGGAATAAATCTTTATTTGTCCAAATAAATCTTCCTTTGTAGGTTGTAGTTGAGCCATATAATAAAGAGGCGGTTATGTTGCCTTGCATCCGAGAGCCGAGAAATTACACAGATTTACAGAGAGTATCCTTGAGCAGCACTCGAGTACAATTTACCATCCATACTGCAAATCGCCAGGTTGGTAAACTGACTGAAGATTACAGATGATAATAACAAGCAAGCAAGCACCAGGCTTGGGAGGATACGAGGGCGAACCGCATATTCGTCTTAATAGAACCCTCAAAAGGCACTATTGCCGTATCACCTAGCCATTATTATTGCATGCCATCGCTTAATCGGACACCCTACGAGGCTCGTGTACCAAGGTAAGCACCTTTGGGTGCCATCAAGTGCCTAATAAGAGGCGCGTTTCATGCTGAATTAGCGCGTGCTTAACGCCAAGCGAATTTGCCTCAACAAATACCGTTGAATTCCTTTGAATGCCTCCTTATACGATAGCTCTACAGTCTACACCTACCTATCGATTTTCACTATAAAGGGTTTTACCTTCTCTAGACTTTCTGGGATTTTAACATTATATTGAAATAGCAGGTTGTTGAACTTCAATTAATTTTCTAATATAAAATAACAAATTAATATTGGCCGAGGCTAAAATACGAACGCGACGTACTGGAAAAGGTGGACTGGAAAGCGGAAGGAGAATCTGTCCGTATGCATATATTATATGCGTTGAGTTTGTACGCATAGACACGGTATAAAATATTTGCAAAGAATAAAGATATGAAAAATGGATTCACAAATGAGCAATGTTCTATGCAATAAGAACTGATTTCATGTTTCCCTGGTTTTTGGATTTTTTTTATCGGTAAATTCTTCAAAAATGTTCCAGAATTTTCACCGGACATTTCTTTTTTCTTAGCGTTTTAAAGTTTTGAAGATTGGAGGCATTCGCATGTTATTAAAAATGGAAAATTCCATTTCCCGATCAAACTGTGCAAGATGCGAAAAAAAGTTAAGAACTAAAATTGTTCAGCTAAGAAAGATCTAAACATTTTCTTCAGAACGTTTTTTAATAAGACGCATAGTTTTTTTTAATCCTGAAAAATAAAATTAAAGATTTTCTTAATAACAATACAAAAATTTTCCAAAAAAAGCTACAGGAATATTTTCAGCTCCTTCATTTAAAATGTCTTTTTTTATATAATCTTTCACGAAAAATGGGTAAAAGTTTATTTTTCATATAATCATGAAACTTTTCTATAATTATTACCTTATTTCAGTTCATTGACATTGATTTAGCGTTGATCAATATAGACTTTAATTTAATAGGGATTCATATTTACTACTCTTGTTTATCAAGTATAACATAAGTTCATTTGAACAGTGCCTAGGTAAAATAAGTCAATCATCTGGACCGCCCCCCCCCTCCCCTAAAGACGTTGCTTGCGGTGCCAAAAACATATTTGGAATTTTTTTGAAATTGTCTGGATTACTGTAGAACATTTCAAAGAGATTTTGAATTTTTTGAACTTTTCTAGAATATTCGGGATACTTTAAATGTTACGAAATTCTCTATATTTTTTTAGAACACTATAATATTCTAGATTCTAGAAACTTCTGGACTGTTTTAGAATACAGGCCTCATAGGCTACTTTTTTCACGCTCAAAGGGTAAAAAATTCAGGATAAATTTATAAGACTTCAAAACAGTTAAAGTTAAATTCTAACGAATTCGAATGAATTAGAAACAATTTTGAAAGTAAAAAAAATTCCATTGATTTCCGTAAAATTGGAATGAATTTAGAGGAATTTAAGATAAACGAGAAGAATTCGATGAAATTCATAAAAATTCGAGGTGAATTAAAAAAAATTTTAATGAATTAAAAACAATTTTAAAATCTGAAGAAACTTTTATGAATTCAGTAACTCTGAAATGAGCTTAGAAAAATTCAAGGGAATTCAAAAGAATTTTATGAAATGCCTGAGAATTCAAGGTGAGGTTAAAAGACTTCAGGACCAATTAAATAAAAACTTTTAAAAACTAAAAAAAAATCCATTGAGTTAAGTATAATTGAGTAAATTTAGAATAATTCCAGTGAAGTAAAAAAATTCAAGGGAATCCCAAAGAATTTAAAAGAATTCAGGGTGAATTTAAAAAAATAATTTCAAGTCTCTTGAAATCTTTGAAACCCTATTAATTTCTTACTAAAAAAAGACTAATGACTACAAAACAATTCAAACAAATTCAAATCAATTTGAAAAAGTTTAAAAAATCGAAAAAATCCATTTATTTCTGTAAAATTTGAGTGAATTTAGGGGAATTTAAGGGAAACGAGAAGAATTCGATGGAATGCATACAAATTCAAGGTGAATAAAAAAAATCAAATGAATTGACAAAAATTTTAAAATATGAAAAAAATTTTAAATATGAAAAAGTTCATTGAATTGAGAAAGTTTGAAATGAATTTTAGAAAAAATTAAAGAGAATTCAAAAGAATTTGATGAAATGCCTGAAAATTTAAGGTGTGTTTTAATGACTTCAAGATGAATTAAACAAAAACTTTTTAAAAATCCATTGACCTGAGTAAAATTGAGTGCATCTAAAAAAATTCAAAAAGATTTGAAAGAATTCCCCATAAATTAATAAGAATTCAGGGCGAATTCCAAATGAAGTGTAATAAATACTGGAAAATTTCTTAAAATCTTTGAAACCATACGAAATCCCTCACTTCTTATGAATAAATTCTTTGAAATCCATTAAAATAATAAAATCCATTAAAATTATTAAAACCCTTGGAAATCCCTTCAAATTGTTTAAATATCTTGAAAATGCCTTGGAATCTTTTAAAATACCTTAAAATATTTCAAAGTCTTTTAAATCCCTTCAAACTATTGAAATAAATAAAATATTTCTGGCAATCGTTAAAATTTCCTAAAATATTTCCAATCCTTTGAATCTTTTGAAATCCCTTGAAGCTTTTTAAAGCTCTTGAAAATGCATGGGAATCTTTTAAAATACCCTCAAATATTTCCAATCCTTTGAAATCCTATTAAACTACTGAAATCAATTAACATTTTCTTTATAATCTTTTAGAATAACCTAGAATATTTCTAATCCCTTACAATCTTTTGAAATACCTTGAAATTTTTTAAAGCTCTAGAAAATGCCAAGGAATTTGAAAAATACCTTACAATATTTCAAATCCTTTGGTCATTTTATCAATTAATCTGCAGAACCAATTGTATAAAAACTTTTTAAAAATCAAACAAATCAATTGAATTATGTAAAATTGAGTAAATTTATAAGAATTCATATTAATTAAAAATTCAACAGAATTTCAAAGAATTCAGGGTGAAATCCAAAAAATAATTTTAAATCTCTTCACATCTTTAAAACCCTACGAAATAACTCACTTTTCTTGAATAAATTCTTTAAAATCCACTAAAATATTATTAAATCTCTTAAAATTATTAAAATCAACTAAAAATTCCTTGGAATGTTGTAAGATTTCCTAAAATATTTCAAATCCTTTGAAATCCTACAAAATACCTCACTTCTCGCGAACAAATTTTTTCATCCACTAAGATATTATAAAATCCCTGTGAAATTCTATAATATTTCCTGAAATCCTGGAAATGTATTAAAATATATTGAGAGTTTTAAAATCCCTTAAAGTTATTGAAATCCTCAGAAATCTTATAAAATAACCTGAAAACCTTTAAAATATCTTACGACCTTATAAATCCTGTAAAATCGTTTCATATCTTCCGAAATTCTAGGAATTTCTTTATCCTAAAATATTTCAAACGCTTCGAAATTCCTTCAAATTAATTAAATGAATTAATAATTCCTTGGATTCTTTTAAAATTCCCTAAAATATTTCAAATTCTTTGAAATCCCACTAAAATACTAAAAACAATTAAAAATTACTTGAAATCTTATAAAATTCCCTAAAATATTTCAAATTAAAAGCTCTTGAAAATGCCTTAGAAGTTTTAAAAATACCCTGAAATCTTAGAAATCCCTTCAAATTACTGAAATCTATTACAAATTTCTCGGAATCTTTAAAAATAATCTCAAATATATCAAAAGAATTCAAGACAATTCAGAAATAGGTATAGATCTGAATTAAATAGTGATTAATCCATGAGTTAATTTATTGATAGATAAAAAATGATTTGAGAACAAAGTGACTAATAGTACCTGTGTGGCAGCACTGATTATTTGTTTACAGTTACTTCTTACAGGAATTCCCTGATTTTCGCTATTTTTTCAAAATGCTTTTGGAAGCTTTGATCTTATTATCAATTTTTTTGAAGTTCCATTAAGGGGCTGGAAATAGGGTACCATAGGGACCAAATCTTGAAAATAGGGTACTTTAGGAATATTAACTGAATATAGGGTACAATAGGGGTCTGTGAGGTTTGAGAATATTTCGAAATGTTGTAAAGTTTTTTGTCTTTTTTTTTTGTTTTGGAAAAACTTAGGTGTAAAATTTCGAACGATTCTAATATGTACTTTCTCAGTCATCAATGATGAGAATGTAAAAAAGGGCGTAGTTGAAGTCTGCCATATGTATAGGAACCGTGAGACTTGCTGAACATTGATAATTTTGTACTGTCTGAAAGAGAAAAATTTTGCCTGATAGATTTTCTGCATGGGAGGTCGAGAGGCAAGCTGTTTGGTAATGGATGTGTTGTAATCTCGCGAACTTACTAGGTGTAATGAGCAACTTGATAATTGCCATCGAGGAACGTTCAGCGCGGGCAATACGTTCTGCGAGGATGGTCGAATATGAGGTTGGTTCCACTCGATTCGTACTTGTACAAGAAACTGATCGCGCCCCATTCATCAAGTGGCTACAAAGCAATACGTGTAGTACTCGATGGTTCTGACGCGATGCGATACGATGGTACAGTGCAGTACTGAGTACAGTCGTACGTAGACAGAATGAACCATGGTTTTGAATTGCCCGCTGCAGCAGCCTCCCCCTCGTTCTTCATTCTGCCGAGTGCAATGCACAAACGCTTATTCTCGTTCAAATACACATACATATAGGTAGTACTATACCCCTAGGCACATTGCCACCATCAGCGCGAATTGCCGATTCAAATTTCCGATTTGCAAAACCATTAGCCACTGCTTTCGTATTCAAGCGATGAATTTATTTTGCATTTACTTCACATTCGTCTGGAATCTCCACTTTGGATATCATTAAAATTGATTGCATATTTTCTAGCGTTATTTCTGTATCCTTATATCACCAATCGATAATAAGTGTATCCATTGAAAATAAGGGTCATTTTTTCTCAAGTGTACCCACTAGAGTGATTCAAATTTACACCTGCAAAAATTAGACTTTGGATTTTCGGTGATCGATCTCCCCCCAATTCGTTCGTTTTCCGGAAAAAGAAATTCCGTACTTTTCTTTTGACTCGATCAATATTAACCCAAGTCCCAGGTTTTTTAAATTAATATGGGGTTTTAAATGAGAAACGCATGGTTTTCGAAAAAATGGAAGAAACAAGTAACCAACCCCTTTTATTGTGCCCGAAAAATGTCCCAAAAATGCAAAAAAGCAGTTCTATGTAATTTTATGCTGAATACGGTATTTTCTAACACTTTTTCAACATGAATTATTTTCATTCGATAATTCACAAGTTATTATTTTTCAGGATAAATGACACAGCTGATAAATTTCAAGATTGTTATATCTTGTTTAACATATTTCACAATTATTTAAACAATTTTCATTTGTATAATCAATTTTTCCCCTTAAATCTTGAAAACTTACTATTTTCTGAAATTAATGACGCAGTTAATAAATGCTAAGAGTGATATTTATTGTGAAATACAGTTTGCAATTATTTAAACAAATAATAATTATTCATTTGCGCCTTTTCGTAGGAAAGGTGGATAAAATATGAAAATGAAATTTTTAAATCCAATCGTTCCGCTTTATGAAAGAAATCGTTTTCTAAATTTTCAAATTTTCAAGAAAAGTAATTTCAGAACCAATTTTCATATAAATGAGATCACACTCACGCCTCATAAATTTTTCCATTCTCACCATATATTTTTCTTTCTGTTCGCATTCAGGTTTGATGCCTATCGGCCAATGATGCGATGCTTCTAGATCAAAGAATCCAGATCAGTGCTTTCATATATTTTCTAAAAATTATTAACATAATTTTATAGGAATCGATTCAGATATTATTTTATAAGGTGTACAGAAGATTTAGAAATGGTAATCGTCATTAAATATTTATATAGGATCGACAACGACTTTAAAAAATCGACAAGTTTTTGTAAACTTTCGTGAAATTATTTTGGCTCCACGGGTGGGTAGATCAGGGCAAGACCGACGAGTTAACAATTGCTTTATAAAAAATTAATAAGACGTGGAATTGATGCATTTATTTCTTATTTCAACTCCCAAATTATTGTATATCATACTTATATAGGTATTAAACATCCTAATAAAACAACGGTTTAAGAATTCAATTATTTCTAACAAGCTACATTTTTTCGGTCTTGTCCCGCATGCCATGGTAAGACCGAAAATAATTTTTTAAGAAATAGAAATATATGAGGATGTAAAATTGGAAAAGTTACTTTTAAAGATATGCAGCAAGAAGTAAAAGGTCTCTTTATTAAAAATAGTGATAGCTGAGGTATGACTTCTTATTCGTTGACATTCTGCTAGGTCGTTGAGAAATAGAATGATTTCTGTGTGTGTTTACACCCGTTTTGTTTTTAAGTTAGAGATTGATCGTATTATCAACCAAGTTTACAGTTGAGTTCCCATCAAAGCATTTGCCGTCTATTTTCTAGGTTGCTCTTGTCCCGATGGTGAAGCCTCATCAACTTTGTAATTTTATACATTTTGGACTTGGATCAAGTTTAATTTTCGTTACTGATTGATGGAATGATGTTTTATCTGTCAGAATATTAAATGTTAATGCTGTAAGTATTTCAATTAATTTTGCAAACGTTACATTCCTGCCAGCGAGTCATCCTCTTCTTTTAAAACGTAAATTCTCAAGATTTTAGTTAATAGCACCGTTTCTCTAATAAAATAGTTTATTTGATTCAAAGAGCAATTAAAATAATTAGGCAATACCAATGTTATTTGCGAAGTCGCTTTTGCCCCGCCGTTCGGTAATGTCCCGGGTCTACTCTACTATAAAAATTAAGCTTTTCAGCTCTCGTCGGGGAAGTTTTAACGTTTAGAATTTTCGTTTCAAAGCCATCCTGAGTAGATAAAATCTCTGACCTCTTTCATATGAAACTTCCAATCCAAGAATGGTCTGTTTATGGAAGAGTCTAATCTAACAGTCACAGGGTGTGAACCAACATTGAGGATTGAATTTGGCTAAAAGCTTTCTAATAATGCGAGGAGGGAATATTGGAGTAAATCGAAACACAAAGGCTTGGAATCGTATGTCGGAAATGGTTGTCATCGATTTATCACACTGAATGGATAATGGAATGCCTACATGCACGTTAGTGCGGTTAGCGAACTTTAATAGGCTTCCTATTCTAATGGTTGACTGCACGCCTGAACAACTTTAACCACCACAACCACCTACACTCCTAGCCATAAGGATAACTCGGAATAACTATAAAAATCCTCGGTAGCTGAGTAAGTAACTGAATTAACTCGAGCGATAATATAATCGCCTTAAATCTCAAAACGCGTTTAATCTCACAAGCCAGCATTAAACTACTTCTTTCAGTTAACCATATTTTTCTACAACGACTTTTATCTCCACTCAGGCTCATTCTTTTAATAGCATCCAGGGAACGATTTTGTATTTTTTTTAAAGAAATACTGTATCTGATTTAAGAATGTAGTTCAAGATTTATCGGCATTGAGAACACTTCTAAAGAATTTTACATTTTACATTTATGAAAATACGTATTCTACAGAACATTCACAAATTCCCTTACTTTTATTTCAGGTATTACAATTGACTTCTGAAAGTGACAAACAAAACTAACTTAATTCAACAGAGTATTGCATTTTTTATTCAAATAATTAATACCTAATAAATAAAAATCTGCGGTAATTCCACCAGGATCAATTTTTAATCTTACTTTATACAGGGATCATAGCGCAGAAAGAGTTCAAAGAGGGGAAATAGGGTAATTTTTTCACGAAAAATGTAGGAAATAGGGGAAAGATTAAAAATTTCTTTTTACACGTAGAAAAGAAATAATATTTGATGGGAAATGTTATATTTTCAAATAATGTTAAGGATTTTTTGTTGATTTCTGCTACTAAAGAATTTATTTTTTAAATTGGATATACTTACTCTCTTTAATGCTCTAAAACTGAAATGAAATATAATTCAAGTTTGAGCGCCTAAGATTATATTAACATTTTTTAAATATTTTATTCATATAAATTCAGCGTAAAAATATTTTATTAAAGATTTATTAGAACATTCAAACTAAACTACACTGTTAGAAAAATCTGTACTAAATTTAGTATACATGTAATGGAAGCGAGAATGCACAACATGAAATTAAATTTAGTATACCAGTGTACAGTAAATTTAGTATATTTATACTGAATTTAGTACACGTGTATACTAAATTTCATATACGTGTCTACTAAATTCAATATGAATATACTAAATTTACTGTACGCTGGTATACTAAATTTAATTTTATGTTGTGCATTCTTGCTTCCATTACATGTATACTAAATCTAGTACAGATTTATCTAACAGTGTATAGTTTGTTTTAAATTGGTCAAATGAACATTTGTAAATTTTTTATTGGTAAGATTTCTTAATAAAATTTGAGAATGCTGAGCACTCCAATACAAATTTGAAATTGAGATGACTCAATTTTGGACGTTTGACTCTAAACTGTTGAAGATAGAACATTTCAACTTTGCAGTTGATCAACGTGGAATATTGAAATTATATTTTTTTGTATATTTCAATTAGAAATTATTCAACTTCGAATACTTCCTTTTAAAATTAATATATACTTTTTTAACTCTTCCAATTTTATATTGGATAACAACACAGAAAAAACAGAAGATAAACTTTACATCGATTTCCGACGAAAGTTTCGCTGCAACAAAAATTAACCTTGTCGAATAATCTTTACATGAAATTAAGATAATTTCGTGTTTTTAAACCATGGAGAATAGACATAAGGAGCCCAAAGTCCTGTACATTGACTTCACCAAAAACGAGCATTTTTCTGTCGGATGTACAATAACGCATCGAAATGCTAGATCTTCTCGAGCGCGGCGCTAGTGTGGTACGGGTAACGATGGCCGCCGTCATGGTCCGTGTAAATATAACCTGTGATATAACCCTAATCAAAAATACAAAATTCCTAAATGACTAAAACAATTTGTTGAGATATTTAAAGGATATTGGAATGTAAAAACTGTTATATTCAAGTGGAAGTCCGATATCAGTTCTGTGATGTGTATGCGTACAAGATTGAAAACTGATCAGTTATATCCTTATTGTTTTCCACGTTTGTGCAATAAATCTGAAGTACCTACCACGTCCATTGCAGGATCACTTCAATTACATAGAATCACCGATATTTCGAGATAAGTAAAATAAAATTTCTTCGTTTTGAATAATAATTTACACATTTCTATTAAAATCACATTGGTAAATAATGTAAGATGTCAACATATACGGCGGCCATTTTTCTCCGTGCAACACTAGCGCCATAACTCGGGCGGTATTGTAACCCTTTTTATACGACAAAAATTTGCTTATTTTCGGTTACATTACTTTGGTCTCCTTATGTCTATTCTCCATGTTTTAAACCATCACGGAATAATTTGTCAGTTGTTTTTCAGTAAAAAAAGCGCCTTCTGCTATGTAGTTCACAGCAGTGCAAAGAACAGTGTGAAGTATGGATGGAATTGGTCTGGAAATCAGAACACGAGATTTTTAAAAACATTGCACTTATTACCATTCTATTTTAAAAATAATTGCACTTATCGCGGACGAATGGTTATATATTTTTGATGACTGTCAATAAAGCACTCGACAACATTCGAAAAAGTTGCTATCTTTACTATGATCTTAACCATATAATTCACAAGTTATGAGATATGAATTTCCGTTTTGAAAGTTTCGAGCTCCGTCGGTATTGCAGTTCAATATAAAAGCCTTTTTACGAAGTAAAATTTTAAAGCTAAAAGATGATTTCTGAACAACTACAACTCCTATCGACCTTATTTCATGCTTCAAATTATTATTACTTAATATTTCATTTTTTGAATAATTTTTTTAACTCAGAATTTTTGTTACGTATGAGGGCACCCTGATTTGTAAAATTTTATTTTAAAAAGTTATTAAATAAATATTTATCAAGAATATTGAATGTAAATTGAACATTTTAATTTAATTTTGTACTGTAGATAACATTTTATATTAAGATAATATTGATGGAAATTTAAGTATATTCTATCAGGTATTTCAGGTTAGGTAGGTGAAATCAAAGATGTCTGCAAGCTGAGGGATGAACAATAATACCAATTGCATTGGGACAAAACTTTATTCTTTTCAAAACTCAGAAAAAAATGGTTTTTCGCCATGAGTGTATTTAGATATTATTCTTTATTTTCTGAAAACTGATTAAATTATAAAATCCATAAAAAATGTGTAATGATTTTATTATTTAATTAAATAGCTTTCTCGAAATGAAAAATAATATCCAAATACACTTATCTTGAAAAATCGGGAAGACTGAAAAATTCTCGAGACTGTAAAATTCCTGAATTAGAAAATCTCCGAATAATGAAATTCCCGAATAGGAAAATTCCATAATAATAAAATTCCCGGACAGTTTATAATATTACCGAAATGAAAAACTCCCGAATGATGAAATTCCCGACAGTTTATGATATTACCGAATTGGAAAATTCCCGAATAATAAAATTTCCGACATGAAATTGCCGAATTCTAGAATATCCAAATAACTAGAAAATTCCCCAATTATAAAATTCCCGAATTTAGACAAATGAAAAATTTTTTCGATGAATATTATTTATTTATTAAAAATACAATGATCAAATATTTTTACCAAAAAAAGTTTAATATTTAAAGTTTCTGAATTATTGAATTATTGAAAAAACATATTTTTGGATGAAAATGTTTGGACGACTGAAAAATTCTAGAATTTTTATGATTATGATATTACCAAAATAGGAAATTCCAGACAGTTTATAATATTACCGAGTTTGAAAATTCCAGATACAAAATTGCCGAATTATAAGATATCCGAACTGGAAAATTCCTGATTCATAAAACTCCCGAAACAATGGAAAAATGGTTTTCAATCAATATTATTTATTAAAAATACAATCAAATATTTGTATAAAAAAAATATTTTTTTCTGATCAAAGTTTCTAAAATTATTGTTTGAATTCAAAATAAAAATTATTGAAAAAATATATTTTTGGATGAAAATTTTTGGACGATTGAAAAATCCTAAAAAATAAAAATTCCGAATAATATAATTCCCAAATAATGAAATTCCCGAATAAAAAATTCCCAAACAGTTTATGATCTTACCGAAATGGAAAATTCCCGACAGTTTATAATATTACCGAATTTTAAAATTCCCGCTAGAAAATTGCCAAATTATAAAATATACGAACTGAAAAATTCTTGCATTATAAAACTCCCGAAACAATAAAAAAATTGTTTTTCAATCAATATTATTTGTTTCTTAAAAATACAATAATCAAATATTTTTCTAAGAAAAAATATTTTTCTTCTTCACAGTTTCTAAAATTATTGTATGAATATAAAATAACAATATTTGAAGACAATTTTCATCCAGAAATATATTTTTTTCAATTATCGTAATTTCAAAGTTAACCAATAATTTTAGAAAGTTTAAACATTAAAAATAATTTTTTTCTTGATAAAAATATTTCATTATTCGGGAATTTTATTAACCAGAAATTTTATTACATATTCGAAAATTTTATTATTCGGGAATTTCCCAATTCGGGAATTTGAAAGAGTCGGGAATTTTATTTTCCGGGATTTTTCAGTCCTTCAAATTTTTTTTCAAATATTGTTGCTTTGAATTCAAATACCTAGATCCGCCACTGAATGTTCCAACTTCAAATATAATTCGATTCCTACTTTTTGGTTTTCTTCCTAACCAACAATACCGACTGTGGCAGGAAGTATATATAAAGTCTAATTATTTTCAAAATAACAATTAGGTAAGTAAAAAGTTGTTCTAAATCTAGTGTCCTGATTTATAGCTTTTCATGTATACTTTGCCGTTTTTCCATTTCTGCGACGGACGTAGCAGAAGACAGCTTTTATTCCATCGTAAGATAAACTTTCGCCAAATAGCATGTAATCTTTAACAGCTGAACATTCTACATGCAACAAAATTTAACTTCAGTTTTTTCTGTGAACTTTTGCCTCTGTTTTTTACATTTTTCATAATATATTTTCATTTCATAAGTTTTCAGCACTTAAAACTTGTTGCACTTATATAGTTATATTTATTTTACGATATATATTTTTCTACTTTATTTATTTATAACTAATTTATTGAGGTTCTTCAATATTATACAAAAATGCATTTTATTATTTACATAGACGCACCTAGAGCTACACATATATATAATTTTAAAAAAGGCATATATATATATATATATAATATATATAATATAATATATTATATATATATATATATGTGTGTGTGTGTGTGTCTTGCTCTATATTATAGCTGCAACAAACATTTAAAAGTTAAATTAATTATAATAGATGTAAGTTGCAAAAATTAAACATTACTACATGCGGTAGTATATCCTAGTTTCGACTAAAATAATTTCGTAGATATAAAAAAACAATGGTTTGAATATTGCAGTTTCAATTATCGTATATTTAAAGAGAAAAGGGAAAAAAGGGAAAGTTTCTCCAGAATTGGGGGAAAAAGGGGAGACGCAGGGGAATAGGGAAAAGACTGTGATCCCTGTTTATAATTTTCAAATCTTAAATTCAAACAATTTGAAAAGACTTTAAAACTCAACAATCAGAAATTTAAATTTTATTTATGAATGCATAAGCGCCTAAATAAAAAAAATCAAACCTCAGGGCTTTTACCATTTAATATTTAAAGCCCGTAGAAATTAAATAATTACACATTCAAGGCCCGTATTCTCATTTATATAATTTCAAATGTTGTTTACCATTATGAAAATTTTTTAAATTTTAATTCAGGGTGTGTACCCGACCGATGATTTTAAATTCCCAGTTTTCTCCTAGTCAATTTAAAAGAGTTCAAAAGATTTGTATAATTTTAAACGATTCTAAAAGATTTCTGGTTTGGAAGAGGGAATTTTGGCAAGAATTATAATCTGAGCCAGATCATCAGATAATTTTTGGTCACAAGAATTACAGTTCTGATTTGGAAGAGAGAATTTTGTAATTAATTATGATTCTGAATTTGAAAAGGGATTATTTAACTTCCCTTCTTCTAAATCAGAATTCAAATTATTTTCCACAAATCCTATTCCATGTCAAACATTCTCTGTCCTATAGTATGTATAAATTATAATTTTTTACAGAAATCTCCGTTTTCAAAGTGAACATTATAATTCTTCACGAATATTCCCGATTCCAAGTCACAATTACATTTATTTCCAAAATCCCCTGTTTCTAGTTAGAATTATATTTACATACTTACAAAATTTCCTTTATAATTCCGAAATATAGCAATCTTTCCTTTTTAAAAAATTTGAAAGAAACAAATTTCAAAAAATCTAATTCTCAACGAATTTTTTTGTTCTAAAGTGAAGCTAAAGTGAAAATTACAATTTTTTACAGAAATTCTCAGTTATATCTCAGAATTATAATTCTTTCAGAAAATTCCACGTCCCAAAGTCAACATTATAATTCTTTGCGGAAACTGTCTGTCCCAAAGTCAAAATTATAATTCTTTGCGAAATTCCCTGTCCCAGTTATCAAAATTATAATCTTTTACTGAAATTCTCTGTTCCAACTTAGAATTAGAATAGTAATATATAGTTAAAAGTTTGTCAATAAGGACAACCGCAGGATTTCGCCGGGAGCGGGTGCTAATCTAAAAAATTGCACCCGTTCCCAGCGAAATCGCGGTAAAATTTCAGCTGTAACCATGTCTCACGACCGTGAGATAGGTGGTTACAGTCTGCGACGAACTCAATACGATTGTCCGGCAAAAGTCTCGTGCACCCTGAGGACACGGAGCGACCCAAGGACGAACGCCTTCTGCATTTTCCCCGCAAGTATCTCAGCATTTTGTTGACACGCAGGGATGCTTTTCAGGCTATTAACCAGTGAACCCTTGGCACTTCCAAGAGCGCCGATGATCAAGACGATTAGCTTAACAGAATATTCCGGGTATAACCGTCGCAACTCCCTTATAAGGTCTTTATACCTCTCTTTCTTTTCTTTCTCCTTGGCTGTGACGTTTTTGTCAGCTGGTGCCGAAAATTCGATAACGAACATGGTTCGTTTCTCGAAGTCAAGGAGAACTATGTCAGGCCTCGAATGCCCAAACGAAACAATTGTCGAGAATATGAAGTTCCAGTATATGCGGCACTTCTCATTTTCGACAATTGACTCCATTTCTCTAAGTGCGTTTAGCGGAGAGGTATTTGGGCTAATGCCATAAGAGTGACAGAGATGGTAATAAAGCACTCTTAGTGCCGCATTGTGCCTTTGGATGTAGGTCGTTCCCGCATGAGTTGGACAACTAGATAGTATGTGCCCTAGATGCTCGGGGTGTGCATGACACGCTCTGCAGCTATCATCGGGAATGTCTTGGCTCAAAATGTGGCGACGGTATGCTAGAGTGGAAATGACACCGCCTTGACATGCAAAAATGAAGCCCTCCGTGCCCGACTTCAATCCGGGTGATCTAAGGAAAGCAAACGTTAGCTCATACGACATCGACTGATCTTCCACATTTCTGTGGAAGATGCCGTGCATCCTCTTGTCGAGGAGCTGTTCGTGGAAGTTTTTCTCCTGTGCTTTCTTAAGCCGGGCCTTCAGAAGTGAGTATTCAAAATGGATAAGATTTGATGCATTTTGCTCACGCCTAATATTGAAGTCAAGGCCGAGTGTTTCAGCAGCCTCCTCCGCTGCTTTGTACAGAAACGCCCCTTTTCCCACTTCTTCGTGTTTCCTGACCATTTTAAGAAGAGGGTCTTGTCCACTTGCAACTATATGTGCTGTACCCAGAATGAGTCTGTTGTGAAGACATTCAAGATTCAGTATTCCGCGACCACCTAGGCGGCGTGAGATGTAAAGTCGCGGAACAGAAGACTTAAGGTGCATGCTCTTGTTCATGTGCAAAACCTTTCGCGTCCCGATATCAAGGGATCTGAGCTCGTCCTTCGTCCATGGAACCACTCCAAATGAATAGGGTACTACCGGGACGGCAAGCATGTTCGTTGCAGATACTTTGTTTCTCGCCGACAGTTCGGAAGACCAAATATGCCGGATGAGACGTTTGTATCTGAATCGGAGAGTATCCTTTATAGATGTCACGTACTGAATGCGGCTCTGTGGCACGCCCAGGTATGTATAGGTCTCTCCAGCGCAAAGGTGTCGTATAGCGCTTCTGTCAACGAGCTCAGGATCTTCGGGGATGCCATTAAGTTTTCCTTTCTTCAAATTAACCTTGGCGCATTTCTCTAACCCGAATTCCATTCCAATCTCTTGAGTGTACTCTTTGACAATTTTCAGAGCTAGATGTAGTTTCTCTTGATTCCTAGCATAGATCTTAAGATCATCCATGTAAAATACATGAGTGACCTTATGCTTTCGGTTTCCAGGTTTGCCGCAGAGATACCCTTCGGAATGGCGAAGTGCGAGAGATAGTGGCAATAATGTGAGGCAAAAGAGGAGAGGGCTCATGGTGTCGCCCTGAAATACACCTCTCTGAAAGGTGATACTGTTAGTGATCACACGATGTTTTCCAGATGAGATAGTAAATCTGGTTTTCCAAAGCGGCATTAATGTCTCTATGCACCTCACGATGTGTGGATGAACCTTTAGGCTTTCCAACAGACAGATGATAAGTCTATGGGAGGTTGAATCGAAAGCTTTCCTGTAATCAATCCAGGCCATCAATAGAAATCGCTGATAGTATGCTGCGTCTTTACAGACACATCTATCGATGAGCAAGTTCTCCCGACATCCTGCTACGCCTTTCTTTGAGCCACGTTGTTCATACATCTCTCGCCATACAGGTCCAATTGTCCGAACAATCCTATCATTTAGGATAGCTGTGAAGATCTTATACAGTGTGTTCAGACAAGTTATTGGCCTGTAATTCTTAGGGTCAGCTAAGTTGCCCGTCTTCGGCAGGAGCACTGTGTGCCCTTCCACCAACCACCCCGGAATAGACTCTTCCGACTTTAGATATGAGGTGAAAATTCGGGCCAGATGCTGGTGGGTTGAAGGAAACTTCTTCCACCAGAAGTTCTTGATGCCATCTGGTCCCGGAGCGGAATAGTTCTTCATGCCTCTTAATACGTTTTTCACCTCCTCGGTAGTGATAGGTGGGCATTCCTCCTCAGCTGTGATGAGGCCATTGCACAGCTCCTTGAATCTGTTTATGTTCTTTGAGCCTTCTTTATGTGGATGTTGGACTTCGTAGACTTCTCTCCAAAATGCTTCGACCTCCTCTGGTTTGGGCGGATGGTCGACAGTAACTGGAGGGTCTTGGAAGAGTCGAGATGGGTCAGACGAAAACTGTTGATTTTCTCTGACCCACCTCTCTCTCCGCTCTAGACTTCTCCTAGCGTCAGATAGTACTCGTATTCTGTCAACAATATGCTGCCTGATGGTCAGTAGCTTTGACTTGTTGATTGTGTGATGACGGATCCGCAGTTCGCGCGTGAACTGTCGAACCTTGGCAGTGAAAGTCCTGCCAGATGTTATGTAGTCAATCACACACTGAATGCGGGACGCGTACTGTCTTGCCCAGCCTATCTTTATGCTAAGTTGATGCATTCGTCTTTTGGTCTTATGATCAACCGTTGGTTTTGTTTTACGGTTTGCATCTGCCAAAGTTCTCGCTGCATTGTACACACTACAATTGATAATCCAGAGGTCGGATTCTTCGGAAAAATCTCCACGAAGCTCATCATCCAGTTCAGTCAGATCTTTGGGCTTGGGAGGAACCTGAATGTTGATGTTTCTCCGGGTCTTGAAGCATCGTTCTCCCTCTATTGGATGTCTGTTCGAGGCTGGTCTCAGTGTCGCCTCTCTTTCTCTGTTGCCGGCTTGTTCTGGCTGCGGTTGTGTAGGCGCTCCGCTTATATAACCCCTTTTCCGGAGGTCCTCGGCACGGTTTCGCAGACGTTTTTGCGAAAAATCCGAGAGCTCTGGGTGTTTCTCGTACCACAGAGCATGCAGTCGCGCCATGTAACCTTTTCGTTCAGGGGCCATACTGGTATCATAGCACTCCAGCAGGTCGTCCCTGAGTCGATCCGTCCACTTAAAAGTAACGAGATTCCGCCGGTCAATCGCATTGACTCCGTCTTGATTGGCTCCCCCAACTCTAGGGTAGTCGGCATTGCTGTCCGACCCATTGTCGGGAGCCCTGCGCGTTCGATTGTTTTGAACCGCACTTCCTACAACTATGTTTGGTGTTGTCATTCTTGTTCCCACGAGCCGCTAGGGAAAAGGGTTAGTCCATCCTTGTAGAGCCCCGCGTGCAAGGATAAGGCTGATACTCTGAGAGGTCGCCCGGTATCCCAGAGTCACCGTTTGAGACACCTCACCCAGGTGCCATTCAGCTTTCGGCACGGTTGTTACGCCTTCGCTTAGGAGTTATTCCTTCGGAATCATCCCTGGACAATTGTCCGCGACTGCTTATTAATTATTTTAACCATATTCAGCAGAAACCCTTGGTACAGGGACCCTCTATCCGCAACCCGAGGACGCGTCCGGTGGCTTTGTCATAGGCCATATATATTTGATATATATATATATATATATGCGCGCGCGCGCGCGTGTGTGTGTGTGTGTGTGTGTGTGTGTGTGTGTGTGTGTGTGTGTG